>JAKCPI010018087.1:0-106803 GCA_023213315.1 Euborellia annulipes | reverse complement strand
CACATTTCCATTGTTTGGTCCGACAAAGTTAGCGATTGAAATTACGACCACTTCTACTTAACCTAGAGCTTTGAAATTTTATACACATATGTAACTCCCGTGACAATGCAATATTTGATATGTCTCATCTTTGTAGGTGAATTAATTACAAAATGGCGGCCGATCAAAAAAAGTGGGGGGAAAGTTTTATAATCAAAATTTCTCCTATTTATAATTAATTTAGAGTTTTGAGCATTAGCAGAGGTGTTAAATAGACTTTACTCTACAAAATGTGCTATTCAAAATAATTAAAAATTAATTAAATTCAGATTAGCGGCCAATTAATCACATTTCCATTGTTCGGTCCGACAAAGTTAGCGATTGAAATTACGACCAGTTCTACTTAACCTAGAGCTTTGAAATTTTATACACATATGTAACTCCCGTGACAATGCAATATTTGATGTGTCTCATCTTTGTAGGTCAATTAATTACCAAATGGCGGCCGATCAAAAAAAGTGGGGGTAAAATTTTATAATCAAAATTTCTCCTATTTATAATTAAGTTAGAGTTTTGAGCATTGGCAGAGGTGTTAAATAGACTTTACTCTACAAAATGTGCTATTCAAAATAATTAAAAATTCAATTAAATTCAGATTGGCGGCCAATTAATCACATTTCCATTGTTCGGTCCGACAAAGTTAGCGATTGAAATTACGACCAGTTCTACTTAACCTAGAGCTTTGAAATTTTATACACATATGTAACTCCCGTGACAATGCAATATTTGATATGTCTCATCTTTGTAGGTGAATTAATTACAAAATGGCGGCCGATCAAAAAAAGTGGGGGGAAAGTTTTATAATCAAAATTTCTCCTATTTATAATTAATTTAGAGTTTTGAGCATTGGCAGAGGTGTTAAATAGACTTTACTCTACAAAATGTGCTATTCAAAATAATTAAAAATTAATTAAATTCAGATTAGCGGCCAATTAATCACATTTCCATTGTTCGGTCCGACAAAGTTAGCGATTGAAATTACGACCAGTTCTACTTAACCTAGAGCTTTGAAATTTTATACACATATGTAACTCCCGTGACAATGCAATATTTGATATGTCTCATCTTTGTAGGTGAATTAATTACAAAATGGCGGCCGATCAAAAAAAGTGGGGGGGAAGTTTTATAATCAAAATTTCTCCTATTTATAATTAATTTAGAGTTTTGAGCATTAGCAGAGGTGTTAAATAGACTTTACTCTACAAAGTGTGCTATTCAAAATAATTAAAAATTAATTAAATTCAGATTAGCGGCCAATTAATCACATTTCCATTGTTCGGTCCGACAAAGTTAGCGATTGAAATTACGACCAGTTCTAGTTAATCTAGAGCTTTGAAATTTTATACACATATGTAACTCCCGTGACAATGCAATATTTGATATGTCTCATCTTTGTAGGTGAATTAATTACAAAATGGCGGCCGATCAAAAAAAGTGGGGGGAAGTTTTATAATCAAAATTTCTCCTATTTATAATTAATTTAGAGTTTTGAGCATTAGCAGAGGTGTTAAATAGACTTTACTCTACAAAATGTGCTATTCAAAATAATTAAAAATTAATTAAATTCAGATTAGCGGCCAATTAATCAATTTCCATTGTTTGGGCCGACAAAGTTGCGGATTGAAATTACGACCAGTTCTAGTTAATCTAGAGCTTTGAAATTTTATACACATATGTAACTCCCGTGACAATGCAATATTTGATATGTCTCATCTTTGTAGGTGAATTAATTACAAAATGGCGGCCGATCAAAAAAAGTGGGGGGTGAAGTTTTATAATCAAAATTTCTCCTATTTATAATTAATTTAGAGTTTTGAGCATTGGCAGAGGTGTTAAATAGACTTTACTCTACAAAATGTGCTATTCAAAATAATTAAAAATTAATTAAATTCAGATTAGCGGCCAATTAATCACATTTCCATTGTTCGGTCCGACAAAGTTAGCGATTGAAATTACGACCAGTTCTACTTAACCTAGAGCTTTGAAATTTTATACACATATGTAACTCCCGTGACAATGCAATATTTGATGTGTCTCATCTTTGTAGGTCAATTAATTTCGGCCTATCAAAAAAAAGAGGGGGTGAAATTTATAATCAAAAATTTCTCTTCTTTTAAAATACTAATTGTCTTATTGTATCGTGTATATGTATATAACTCATACGTATTAATATTTTATTACAAAAACTAAAAAGAGTTAAATAAAATAATATAAAAAAAAAATTTAAAAACAACGCTTTTATAAATGTACTAAAAAGAGAAAAATAATTATGTATAATTTCTTTAAAATTATATTAAAAATTAATATATGTTACTAAAACTAAAAGCGTTGGGCGCGCAAATTAACAATCTCTTGCAATTTGCATTGCAGAGGATCAACTAACCTTAATTCACCGATACATGAATCAAAAAAAAAAAATAAAATAAAATAATCTAACTAGAACATTTGAGTCACTTCAAACTGTTTTGCCTAACTACCCGCCAAGTCTATGGTATGAAAATGTATTCATAAAACATATAATAGGCCTATTTATACAATTAAAATTTGCAAATCCCGCGCCCAACGCTTTTAGTTTTAGTAACATATATTAATTTTTAATATAATTTTAAAGAAATTATACATAATTATTTTTCTCTTTTTAGTACATTTATAAAAGCGTTGTTTTTAAATTTTTTTTTTATATTATTTTTTTTATTTAAATCCACGGCTTTCTTATTTATAAAATAGAATGAAAAATCTTTATTCGAATTATATTATACGTTTGAATCACAAAAGTTAAATATTATAAATAAAAAAAATATGGTGTGATTGGCCGCACAACACACAACTTTCTCTTAGATTTTTTTTTTTTAACATTCACACTCACACACACAATCACACAGTCTTTTCTGCAACTTAGGCCATATAAGACATTTACGATAACCGTTGTGATAAATATCTCTATTGGGGTTTCAGGCATTTCTATTTAAGCCAAATGGCTTAAATAAAATCAACGGACTGCCTGGGGTCCGAACCCGCGACGTTTGGTATAGGAGGTAGGCACGCTACCTACTACGCCAAACCCGGGGCAAGGGCGGATACAGGGGGGGTAAAGGGGGTAATTACCCCCCCCGAGATTCGAAAAAAATACCTTTTTTTCGCAAAAAAATTTATTTTTAATGTAAAATTTTTAAAATTAATACTTAAAAATTTGATGTGTATTTATATTCTGGCAAACAAGTACAGAATGCGCTTTTAAATTGCCGAAATTAAAAAAAAATAGTGTGCTGTGCGACGAGTCACACCAGATTACCCCCCCCCCCCCCCGAGAAACACCTCTGGATCCGCCCTTGACCCGGGGGCTCTCTTAGATTTGGCAATTGAAAGTTGATTTTGTTCTCTGCACACGAAAATTTTTGTGTCCACATATATTTAGTTCCCAGCATTACATTAGAATTCAAATATAATTTAACATAAAAAAAATTTATATTTTGTTACAATAGCAACCAATCTGCAAATTTAACTTTGTTCCTAATATTGTAGGGATTTTTTTATTCATTTTTCTTCTTTTTTGAAGATTTTAAAAGCAACGTTCATCTATCAATATTTGAGAAAAGAAGTAAGATTAGAATATTATAATTAGTGCAAGGGCGGATCCAGAGGTGTTTCTCGGGAGGGGGGAGGGGGTAATCTGGTGTGACTCGTCGCACAGCACACTATTTTTTTTTAATTTCGGTAATTTAAAAGCGCATTCTGTACTTGTTTGCCAAAATATAAATACACATCAAATTTTTAAGTATTAATTCTAAAAATTTTACATTAAAAATAAATTTTTTTGCGAAAAAAAGGTATTTTTTCGAATCTCGGGGGGGGGGGAATTACCCCCTTTACCCGGGGGGGCCCTTGTATCCGCCCTTGAATTAGTGTAATATTGCATTCAAATCTTGTTGTTTAAGCCAGAGATTCGCTTTCCTCCCCTTTTCAATATGTTTTTTTGTTTATTTTTTAGAAATCGACATAACGCCTTCGAGAATTGTCATCATAAATCAAATGTCCAAGACTAATAAGTGAATAAGTGTATAAAGTGAATAAATGAAGAATCCATGCAGAGCATCCGCCATCAAACATCGTCTTCAAGTCAACCAGGCAGAGGCAGTCGCTACAGCAGATTCCACGAGTGTAGCAGCTACATTTAAATTAAAGTCTGTATGAACATTTACGTGGGCGTAGAGTAAGCAGCATAGGATTTTCAAAATTTGATTTGAATTTTCTTATTCGGCTTAAATTTAGAATAATTTCACTTAGGTGCTTGGATAGGATGTTATTAATGTATTTCTCCCATTTCAGAGTCCCTTTTAGATAGATAATGTTTTAAATTCAAAATTTTTAAATTAAAAATTAATTTATTTAATTTTTTATTTAAAATCACTTTTCTTTCTAAATTATTTTAATATTATAAATTTAACATTTTTACTTATTTATCTACTGTTTTATAGAATAGGGTTTTATATTTCAGTACCCAAATGCAGGTTTCGTTTCTCAAGGTAATGGGATGGATGAATGTTCAATGTGCAAAAGGTATACGATTATTGTTAATTGTACAAAAGGTATTCGATTATTGGTAATATGTGGATAATGCACAGTACTCATTTCATCCCGTTACCCTACGCGGGAATCATCTTCATCATATGAGACAATTCAAGTGTGCATGTATTAGCTATTATTATATAATTCAGTATTAGGTTTTAAGTTTTGCGTGTATTGGATTATTATTTTCTAAGGGGATCTCTTTTCTATTTTTACTAACTGCATGTTAATTTTTAAGAATACACGCAATTCTTATTAGATTATCTAGCTAGCAATTGATAGAATCTACTATATATGGGCGCTTAATAATTAGAAAATCTCTACGCTCACGCATTTCTAGTTTATTATTATTATATTGGGGTCTAGGCCTTCTGTGTCGGATTTCTCTGATGTTCTCTTGAATTGACGTTCAATTGCGAATTGATTCCTCAATACTGGCATAGGGTGTTGTTGTTCGTCCCATTTAGGTTTAGGCAGGGCTCCCAGTAGAGGATCATTTCACTTTTGGCCGTTGTTCAAGGGAAATAGGAGAATTCCTCTATCGCATGTTTCCCTCTTCGCGCTTTTGAGAGAGAGAGTGTTTTCTCTTTCTCCGGGGCTCTTTGTCCGTCAATGCTGAGTTCTGGGCCTTGGTTGTTTCAGGACAGAGTGAGTTAATGTTCAAGATGTTAGGAGTTCGTATAGGATGTTGTTAGCTTTAGGGTTCTTTTTTTTCAGCATGCATCTTGAACAACGACATTCTGTTTCTGAGATGAGCAATCAAGGGGGATCTTCAGTATTGTATTGGCCGGGCTCTCTTCCTAACTCGTGAATGATTACAGGTCAATTAACTCTGCTCTAATTTAGTTCGCTATTAAATGACATTGATTAGGCAGGTGGGCGGAGATTAATTGATCTGTGATGTGTGTGAGTACATATGACATGTTAGTACATATGACTCTGTGTTCCATTTCCCCTCAAACTTTCTTTGGGTTGTGGGCGCGTTTTCACCGTATCGTTCCGAAGTGATATAATGAAGGCTTACCTGCCTTCCGGGAGTGCCGCGTTCGCGACCGTCTCAAGAAAGAAGAGGAACTAGAACTTCATTTTAGAATTAGATGGCCGTCCCGGTCATAGATAGTGTGGGATTAGGTTAGTTTTTAGGGAAGCCCTCGTTGAGCCGAAAGAAGCAGTCTACAGGGTAAGTTAAAGAAATTTTCAATTTTTTTCATAAAATATTACGTAGTATCAATGATATAAACTAATTGTTATTTCTTTTTGTTTTAGATGGTTAGGGTGGGAGTGGGGGCTGAGATCGTCGAGGATCTTCAGGGCATAACCAACGGGATCCTTTCGTAAGTAATATTAAATCTAACAAGTCAAAAACATCTTAACTCTTTAATAAAATAAATTTGTAATGTTTAGTTTTTCTTTTATTTAGAGATAAAATAAAAATATTTTTTTTGGCTCCAAAGGATATCACTGAGCGAGATTGTCAAGTGTCTCAAGATGAATTTCACTGTAGGTTTGTAAATTTCTCTTAATTCATTTGATGAATTCTAACATTAAAATTTCTTTTGTTTTTAGGGGTCCGTTGGTTTGTGGAGTCAGACTTTTTTGTCCTGAGGGAGGTTCGGCAGGCTATAAGGGGAGGTGTGGAGGCCTGTTTCAAAAACAACACACGTTCTTGTGTAACTGAAAAAAAAACTTCTAAGAAGATGAAGAGGTATTTAAAATATCAAAATAATACCTTCAATCTGTTGTAGAAATTATGTTCAGTTTTAATATTAATTTGTTTTTTTTTAATTACAGTTCTCTCGCCAATTCAAAGGAAATAAAATTGACTTTAATATTATTTTATAAATCTCGTCAATCATCTCAGTAGCGTATCCAGGTGGGGGCGAAAGGGGGTGCTCGCCCCTCCCCCCCCCCCGACCCCAGGCTGAAACTCTAGATAGAAGTGGAACTTCATTTTAGAATTATAACATCAAAAACATGTAAGTATACACGTCTTAAGGGTTAAATTATAGAATAGTATAAAAATTTTCACGAGAAATGCGTTATTTGCATAATAAAATGACACGAGCATATCTAAATTAAATAAAGAGGAAATATGATTACAGAATCAATACTTTCATCTTTCTCCTTTTATTTCAGTGACTAATTACCAACATTTATCGTGACATTTAATCATTAAGGAATCTTTTAATATTGAATCAAAACTCGATAAAGTAAAATTTATTTATAATTTTTATTATTATTTTTCGAAGGCAAACAAAATATTAAATAAAAATCTGGTATGACTGGCGCACAGCACACGACTTTCTCTTACCCTTCGATAAAAGAAAGTTGTGCACCGTGCTTGTCACACCAGATTTTTTGTGTCGAGATATATTTAGTTTCCCATAGCATCTTAATTCCGAAATTGACCACTTGTATTTCATAATTAAAAAAAAGTAAAAAAAGTCAATTGATTCAAAATTTCCATACTTCTTGAAATTTTAATCTCATATTTGGATATTTTATATACAATAGAGAAACCTAAATAAATACAAAATGTCATAAGAATTGGAAAAAATTATTTTTTAATATGTAAAAACTTTTTACTAAAAAGTTCCGAAGGGTACGGTCGGTCCCTTAATATATAGAGTAAGAGAAAGTAAAAATCAAGTGAACCATGTAAAAAGTTAGCACCCTCTATAAAAATATTAATATCAAGTCGCCCCTCTTGAGAAATATATTATTTTCATTCTGATCGAGACCAAACCAATGAAAAATAAAATAAAAATTAAATCTTTTCACAACAACGAATTGGAATGAAAAATAAAATAATAAAATTTTACTTTATATTTTAAGTTAAAGAAATAAATATAAAGTTTGTTAAAACTAAATTAACGTTTTCTAAAATAATGAGAGTTTCAAAAAGGCGGAATCCGAAGTCAGCCGAAAGACAACAGTAACAGTTTAGATTTCTTTATTTAATCTTAATTTCCCCCTCTCTCGGGATCAGCTTGTTCTGGTTTAAATAAACTATTATTTTAAACCTTCATTTATCCTGATAAAGATGAAAAATGCCAGAAGCCTGACTCAATTAAATTTTTGATAAGAGTGTAATTCTAGTTAGAATAAATCAGTTATTAATTAGGTTTTAAATTAAGCATTTCTAATATGCTACGGGTTTATTTATTTCTATTTATAATAATATTTTCTCTCTTTATTGGTAAGTCCGAAGAAATCACAGTATATTCCTATAAAACCTAACCCTTCTTAATCCACTATTTGTTAAGTTTATTTTTCGGGATTCCAAACGCCGCCCGTCAATAGGATTCGGATTTTACATTTAACATTTACGTATTTGAGCGTTTTAGGATATACCGTATCCAGACAAATTTTATTTTTCTTATAAGTGCATATTTTGGGCCTGTTGTATATTTTAGCAGATTTTGTCAAATTACAAGCAATACCGGAAGAAAATTACAGATAATAATAGGGTAAATCATACATTTCTAAAATCTTTTGGTTTAACACTCCATTTTAATAGAAAAGATTACACACCAGGGAGGGAGGTGGAGTCGCTCCCCAGGAAGTGGCGATTAAGATTAAATGTAGTAATCTAAACCGTTTCTGTGTCTTTTTTATCCCCCTGAAAGGTCCTAAGACCTATCAGGGGCAAATTAAGAAAATTCTAAAAATCATGAAAATATTGTAAGACACCCGACGTGGAAAATATTTTTTTTTTAAGTTTTTGGGAAGTGAATATACCATGGGGTTAGCTCTCATTAACGTCTGACTTAGTGTAGACAAAAATACCAATATCAGGTTCACAAAATCACTTTTATAAATACATGTTATATTTATTTATTTTTAAATATTTTTGTTTATTTCTATTGCAGAGAGTAATGGAAATTCTATAAAAATTTGGTACCCTATGACAGAAATGAGTTTACCCAGCAATTGGGACTTGGGTCGAATTCCATGCCAAGGAGACAAAATACATTTTCCTTACATAGTTGATAATCTAATTACTTTTGGATCCATTCAACATTTAAAAATATCATCATTTGAATTGCCATTTAAAGGAGAAATAATTTTACCAGACAATGGAAAAATTGAATTCACTTACAAGGACCGAAATGGCCAATGTCCAGGCGAAGGTTAGTATTAATCAATTTGGATATTTATATTTAAAAAAATAAACTAGTGACTTATTAAAAACTCGCCCTTTCCACCACCAAACCGTAAAAAAATTGAAAAACAAAATTTTAATAAAAATCGCAAAATTGGTTTTTATTTCTTATAAGAACCAGCAAATAAAGAAAAAGCCACTCCAATTTTTACATGGTTTTATTAAATTTTTTATGAATTTTCTATCAATGAAAAATCTCTCCCGCTTACGCTACTGACAAGTGAGTGTGATTAATTCAAGCCCTGAGTAATATTCTCAGCACGACAGAATTTTTTTTGATTTTGATTAAAATATTTCTTTTTTCCAGCTCTTTTATATTTAGGAAAATCCACTGAACAATGGCTGGATTTTAAAAATTGGAGATCATCTTCTAAATTGGTTTATCCTCCGGTAGAAGAAGAAAATCCAGCCGTGCCCCATCTGGAAAGACTTCCTTGTCAGAATGACATTGTCTATTTTCATACGTTTAATCGAGTGTTTTTACCAGAGATTCCGATTCAAGTTAAAAACATACAAATATACGGAGAGGCGACTTTCCTTTCTCTATACGATTGGTTGTGAGTAAAATAAAAATATTTTTTATTTTATTTTCATTTAAGATCTTTTTCGGCAACAAAGGGCATTTAGATTTTATTTTTTATACTGTATCATGTTCTAAGGGTTCGAGCATCTCGTTTTATGCGGACAAAAATTTATTTATTGGCAAGCAACCAATTGAATTAAATAGAGTTGAGGTCTAAATAGCCTCTGATTCCGAAAAAGATCTTAAATTAAAAAAAGATTTTCTAAGCCCCCTATTCTGTAGATTACGCCTCTGAATCATCTTCTTTTCTCCCCTTATTAACTTTTATGTTTTTAAATTCTTTTGCAGGGCATATATAAGCAGTCCAGAATCATTTTACAAATTTAAAACAGGAAATGCCATTTCTCGTCTTGACGCTGTATCCATTAATTACAAGACATGTATTGATGGATGTGTCTGCCATCCAGAGAGATATAAAATTCCCTTACAAATAATATCATGTAGCTTCCACCAGTGTGAGATGGCTCCATGCCATCTTCCTGTTAAGCCCGAAGGTCATTGCTGTTCGATATGTGGTAATACTCTATTATAATTAATAATATACTCGGTTGTTGACGGCTGAATTTTATATTTAGAGAGAGAGAGAGTTATGTATGAACGAACCTGATGCTTCACTGCATTAGTGAACGCACTCAGTGAGTTTTTGAACATCGCCCCCAGGCACCAGGCGAGCCTACCCAAGCTACTCCTAGAGTCACTTGATAAAAGTGTCACTACGCCCGATCACTTTAGGCACACCCTATCTCCTGACTATATTTAAAGACCATCATAAGCAACAAAGCCCCTTCCAAAATGACCTCACTGATCGAGATTAAAGCAAATACTCATTGTAAACCCATAATTTGGCATGTTTAATTTATGAAAGAATTTTTGAAAATTTCGTTTCTAAGTGCCCCAAATAATAAATGATTTTTGCCCTAAAAAATTATTTAGATAAATATCGCGCCACTTATTTAGTTTTTTTTTTTTTTTTTTTGAAATTCAGACCCAACCCTCATTTTAAAGTAAAATTTGAATTTTTTAATATCTGAAATATCTACTTGGATTTTTCGCATGAATGACAATATTTCCTTAAATTACTTACTAGAGCTTGTCATTTGACATTTCCCATAAAAAAGACAAGAGAGTATAGTTGCTACGCCCTCATGGAATTTTGGGGACGATAGCAAAGACCCCCGGGCAAGAAATATTCCCCTCACCGAAGGCCGTAGTAATATAATTTAAGAGAGAGAAAGAAAACCAAATAAATTTTTTGTCATTTGATTTCAGCTGGGATTATTTCTTTAAATCTTAATACAAATTTTCAAATGAAACCTCTTCGACAATTCGTCTCTGAACAATTGTCTATTTATGATGATAAAGTAAAGTATTTTATAAGTATGGTTACGAATACTAAAGCAAATATTATTATTACTGATTCTCAAACCTATATTGGAGATAGCTCAGAAATTGCTGCAAATCTCAAATTAGCACTTATGCGAGGTAAATATTATTATATCTTTATTATTTAAAATAGAAACTTGTCTTGTTTATATTAATTTGAATTTTTTTAAAGAAAGTTCCATACTTAAAATTTCATCTGTAAATTTACAACTCTCAGGAAAACCTATTACTTTTGGATACTGGCAATCATTATTCTTAATTCCTCTTGGTACTTTGCTGTTAGTACTTTCAGGTTTTGGATTATTATATATACAAACTAATGAGAGATTTATAATGATGGTGTAAGTGATCTATTATTTAATTTCTTTTAAGCGGCTGCTTCGTTTTATTAATTTAATCTTTTAGGAATCGTTGGATACCAGTAGCAAATGATGGAGATGGAAATTCTCGGCCGTATATATTCGCTCGATTTGTAAATCTTCCAACCAATGGAGAAGGAGAATCCATTTATGAAGAAGGCAATAACTCTGGAGTAGAGCTCAGCCATGAGGCTCTGGAAGAGAATACTCAAGAAGAAACTCTTCAATCCTTTTCTAATCCTTTATTTTCAAGTTTAAGAGCAGCTAGTGGAGAAATGGTAAAGATTTAGAGTTAAAAATAATATTAATACTGTTCGCGCTAATATAAATTGAAGAGCAAGTAGAGTTGGCCCCACAAGAGCCTGACATAAAACATGGACGTTCATCGTCTAGTGTAGCGGGATCCTTTAATTGTAAAGCTCTGTCTACCAAAATTGAAAATTAAATAATAAGACATGTGCGAACTGTGCGGCAGGGAATGATACAATTTATTAATTTGGCAATATAAACAAGTAAAAATTAAGGTTAATAAGCGAGGCTTGAGTTAAATTAAGAATTTTTTTTTTAAGAAGTTTGATGTATAGGCCTATTACAGGACCCCAAAAGGGCCTAACGGTGCCACTGCATCTCTTAAAATATTGACAATTAACTTTTAATTTTTTTGTTTCAGAAAACCATGAATAAAGATAATATATCTTTAAATGATATTGAAGCGACTATTTCTTGTGAAAATCCAATTTATACTGAAATGATTGAATAAATTTTAAAATGACGATACTGATTTAATTAAATTATGATTTTTTTTTTTTAATAAAATTTTGCAAAAGGTACGAAAATAAGTGATAATTATTTATTTTTTAACATTAATTAAAATATAAATTATATCAATGAAGTCAGTGGATGTTTGTTGATACAGCAGGAAAAGGAACAGATTCTTCCTTTACTGTGTTAACCTCTTTATCCCTCTTTCAAATCCACATTCTGTTTTTCATTTTCATTATTATTTATTTACAATAACGAAATTCCTAGAACAAGTATCCCAGGACAGTTAGTTATTTGATTAAATAGAGGTACAAATTATATTATACTAATAAACAATGAAATATATTTATTTATGTGTAAGGACATCAGTTCTCGAAAACGGTTCTAAGGATTGTTTTCAAATTTTAAATATATAGCCTACTGTATTATTTCTGGTGTACGAATCATGTCTTTAAGAAAATTTGGATACTAGTACTGATTTACTTTTTTTAGTTTTTTTCAATTCCGATCTAAGGATTTTGACTAAAATTGAAAAACTAATTATTTTTTACTCTTTAAAATATACAGTATATTCTCATTTTACGCTTAAAATTGATTTTCGCGTGAAAATATATACATAAAGTTTAATTTTAGAAACGTTTGTAAGCAAGTTATGGATTTTTTTTGCAAAAATGTCGGTTTTTATTTATTTTAAAAATTTCTTATCAAAACACCCCACACTCTCATTTTTTGGAATTTTTCATTTTCTTATCGAGATAAAATTTTTGCGCTTAAAAATTAATTTAATTAACTATTTGAGAGTTTTCTGATCTTTAATACCTTAATAATAGAAAAGTGATGTGATTTTCTTCTATTTTATTTGTGAGCTTTCAAATAATAAATATTTTTGAGTAATTAAAATAAACTTGAAAACAGACGATCGTTTTTGGGACTTAGTCATGGACTAAACCAAAATGAGTCACGATTCTGGTTGACTCAGGAGAGAAAGCTGTTTCTGGGTCTCTCCAGTCTCCTGGACGGGAAGGGGGGGGGGGCTTAGCGGTTTATTTCAAAGGAGCATAGCTATTTTCCCAATCGTGGGAAAAAATATTTTATTAAAAAGTAAAAATCATTTTACAGATCAATTTATTATATAATTTGTTTGGTATGATTTTGTAAAATATTCTATTATATAATAAAAATTATTCAAAGTCAAATCTCACTCCCCCTCCCTCTGATCCCCCTCTCATCTATATCTAAGGTCATATTTATCAAAATATAGAAACTAATATTGTATTATTTTAGTTTATATGAAAGCTTAATGATGATTTCAACAGACTTATTTTTCCTGAGGCTTCTTCCTCAATGATAATATTTAAATATTCTTTTGAATGGGAAATTAAAAATTTAAATTAAAAACAAAATAGAATACATTAAGAAGTGACATAACAAATATTAAGAGCGATTAAGCGATGTTTAATAGACTCATATGTCATTCATCTCAAATAAAAAAATTAACAAAAATTTAATTAAAAAAAAAAAAAAAAAAATATCAGATTGACTAGTGTTAATTAAACTCATTGAATGAGTTTATTTGTACGTATATCTTTTACAACATTTAATAATGTTGTTTTGAAGTTATACAGTAGAATCCCGATAATTTATATCGTCATGGAACCTACGGTTTGGTACGTATTATCGGGAATACCAATTATCGGAAGTACAAATTAAAAAAACAAATTAAAATAGGCCTATTAATGCGTACGAATTAGGAGGAAATACGTATAATCGGGCTACGAATAATCAGGATTCCACTGTAATTTAATTTTAAATAAATAAAAATGTATGTGATAATTTTAAAATATCACCCCATCCCTATTTATTGACTATAAATCATTTGAAATAAATAGGGATGGGGTCTAAATGGCCTTAGATGCCTAAAAAGACCTAAAAAAAAAAACGATATTTTTAAACAAAAAAAAAAAGAAAAAAAGTTAATTAAATATATGATTTTTTTATATATAAATAATAAATAAATACATTTTTAAAGAGGCACCCTAAAGACGGGGGCCCGAAAGCGTTGCTTCCCTGTAGCTACGCCACTGGTGTACTTCAAACAATTTTGAGGGCATCTTTTAAGAGCATCTAAAAAATAATTAATTCATAAAATTGCATATTGTAAAAAATTGATTCGCCAAATATTTTTGGGCAAAGAGAATTGATATTTGTATATAGAAAAAAAAATTTGTTCTTAGGGGTCGCCCACATATCGTCGCTTGCATCACGTAGTGACGTATCTCAAAAAAATTAAAAATTGAGATACAACGAGTATGGCCGTGTCCTGGCGTTCTTTAGCCTACATTATCACAAAGTGACGAATCTGTATTTCCATGTTTTTTCGTATTATTTAGGTTTTTTGTTTGCGTATTTATACATTTAATATAACAACACGAACTATAAACAGCTCTCCTGAAAAATGATAGAAATTGAGATACGCCACTACGTGATTCAGGCGACGATATTACGTAACGCGTTAGGGGGGGGGGTTCGGGGTCTGGCCAAAACGTTACTAATTGTGACATGGGAAACTCGGGGGTTTCTCTAAGTGTGACATAACAAAGTTGAATTTATAAAATTTTTTGAGTTTGAAAAGATGGGATGAGACTTGTAACCCTATACTAAAAAAAACAAGGTTGAATGGTTTTCCACAGGGAAAATGATGATTATTTGAGTCACGAGGGTAAATTTACAAAAAAAAAAAAAAAAAAAAGGTAAAATGATATGAATTGAAATGATAGAAAATTTTATTCTGAGGGGGAGGGGTAGTTCTATGTTGTAATATGACATAATATTTGTAAGGGAGTTTGTTTGTATATGTCTAACTCTGACGGGGGCGGGGGGGGGGGCTAGTAAGTCGTCAAAAAAAGCGTTACGTAAAATGTGGACGATCCCTTATTTATTAGTCAATCCTTGCCAAGTTAATTATCATAATTAAAATTATTCATATAAAAAAAAGATCTAATAATTCAAGTACTTACGCTTTCCATCAATAAATGTTATTTTTAATAAAAAATTTCTCAATTTTACTCGGAACGCCTGTAGGTAGGCAACCAGAAGTGATCGTTCAAAGACAGCCGGAGGCCCCGCCCCTTTCCCAACTAGCGCTCCCCACCACTCACACATACATGCGGAGAGAGGTTCACATATACACTCCACTTGTTTCTTTCCAATGGGCTTGGAGTTAGTTGGTTCTGAACTAGAAGGAGAGTTTTGACCCCTCCGCGCTCCCTCCATTCACACTTGTTGTTTTAATAGATGACCCGCTAGAGAGAGGAAGAGGGCTTATTGGCTTCTCTTATTATAATTCTTTACCACCGTGCATCTGGTGTGACTGATCACTAGGGCTCGGATTTCGCCCTATTTGCCTTTTTTTAATTTATGGCTTAAAATTTAGGCCAATATGATATGTATACGTTTCATGAAATTCCGAATAAAAGAAGAGGCATTTGTTAGTGCCTATAATGCCTATTTTGGCCGATTCTGGGTTTTGGTGCCTATTTCATCTATAAATGCCTTTTTAGTGCCTATTTTAAGTTCAAATAGCCAATTTCAATTTTTTACAAGATATACATAGTCTAAATTTAAAATTTTTTGAATATACAAGTACAGAATGCGCCTTTAAATTACAGAAATTAAGAAAATTGTGTGCTATGCGACCAGTCACACCAGATTACCAAAAATAAGACATCAATTTTCAAAATTTTTTATATTATTTCTTAAATAATGCCTTTTAAGTGCCTTTTTAAGTGCCTATTTTTACAATAAATGCCTTTTTAAGTGCCTATTTTAATAGTTTTTAGTGCTTAGTTGACTGCCTATTTTAAAGATTTTTAGTGCCTATAAATCCGCGCCCTACTGATCACACTACTTTGTTTTAACTTCGCTAATCGGGAAATTTTTTGTGTCGACATACGTATATTTAGTTTCCTACAGTAGGCCTACAGTACATTTCACATAAAATTTATAAACTTCTTTCCTATGAAATACACGAATAAAGTGTGTTTCAAACAATTTTGAGGGCAAAATGTGAATATACATTTTAAAGAGCATCTAAAAATAATTGATTTTTGAATTTTAATCAAAATCGTTAGAGCGGATTTCAAGAGAATTGTAAATAACTAAAAAAAAAGTACATCAGTAAAGCACTAGTACTCTTTGGCCGATTTTGTTCAAAAACTTCGTCTTACGTTCTAGAGGGGTACCTAACTTAAATATAAAATTTCAACCTCCTCGCTCTTTTCGTTACACACAGACCCCCTTTTTTCCACTCAGGGAACCTCAAAACGTTCCATTAAAATCTCGATATCGAATTTTTGACATGAATCCAATACTTTTTCTATATATGCAAAAAATAGTATTCTCCTTTAATTTTTCGCTATTAGTCGAAAAATTAAAGTCAGGAGTTTTACTTATTTATTAAATAAAATTGCAAACATAAGAGGTATAAATATAGGCCTATCAGTGCGTATCCCTACTTCAAAGTTTTATCAGCAGACAAGGGAATATGCACAAATTATTATTTATTAGGGTCCGACCGAAACAAGATTTTCAACCGAAACCGAATATTCGGCCTCAATCTTAGTTTCGGCCGAAACCGAAACTTGTATTTCCTATAAAAAATTAATATCATTTTACTTTTTTTTTTTTTTTGAAATTCCGCCTAGCGGAAAATTTTTTTCCCCTCCCGTGAAAATCATTTTACCTTTTTTTTAGGGAGACTAAATTTTTTCCGCACCTTTTCCGCTTTTGCCAATCATTTGACCTTTTTTTTGCATGCGAGTCTCATCCCATCTTTTCAGATTCAGGTTTCGGCTACTTTTTGGCCGAAACCGAAACCGAATATTCGGTCGGTTCCTATTATTTATAAAAATTACCTCCTTCCTTGAATCGCTACTCTCCTATTCGAAGTCAATGTGACTATTTTTTGTCGAATATTAAATTATACGTCATCTAATTATAAACAGAAGCATTAATTTTATTTTCCTTTATTACAATAAAAAAGAAGGAAGTGACCTTTGATGACTATACATAAAACGCTTGATTGAAAGCTTAATAGACAAAATTCACCTTGAATTAATATATTTGCGAAATTTGTTTTTCCTGGATATTCTTTAATGTTTATGAGAAGAAAGTGGGGGATGCTTATCTTCGCCATCCAACACGTTTATTAATTACTTCTTCTCTGAAGATTATCTTATTATCTGGCAACGAATTTTGTGAAAATTCTTAAAAATAAAATAAATTCAAGATAAGTTCGTATTATAATAATAATTGAGGTCATCGACAGCTCGCTAAGCCTCTTTACGGCTACGAAGTCCAGGAGACTCTGGTAATCAAGAGTTTTTAACTGGATTATAATCATACAGTATGAAATTTTGAATTTTTTTGTCTGATGAATCAGACTCAAGACAATGGCACAATAATTGTTTATCCTCGTGTTGGCTGTCCTTTGTAGTCGTAGAGTGGTTATGAACATTCTCCACCTATCTAAGCTCTTGCTGGTGCGTCAATTTCTTATTCATTTCTTTTCGAAAAAACTCTACAAATTAAAATCTTTTTAAAATAGTGTAATTTATCATGACATAACAAAAAAATATTCAAAATTTTTGAAAAAAAAAAAAAAAAAAAATTATTAGGGAAAGTACTACTTCTTTTTTACTTTCTCGTATAGAGAAAGTATTGTAATCGTAAAAAAATTCGACTTCGAGATTTTGATGTTTCTCCACGTTTTAGACCTCCCTGAGTCCAAAAAAACCATTTTTGGCATTATGTCTGTGTGTGAACACGATTGCTTAAAAACCAAAGCAGCTAGATCGATGAAATTTGGTATATGCTCCTTACACTAAAATTGTAGATTTCTATCAACTTTTGGAGTAAATACGTCACTTGGAAGTAGTACTTTACTTAAAAAGTTTTTTCAAAAATTTTGAAATTTTCAATTTTTTTGTTATATTATGATAAAATACTCTATTTTAAAAAGTTTTTATTCTTTGACATTTTTCTAAAAAAAAAGTATTTTATCATAATATAACAAAAAAAATTGAAAATTTCAAAATTTTTGAAAAACTTTTTAAGTAAAATACTACTTCCAAGTGACGTATTTACTCCAAAAGTTGACAGAAATTTACAATTTTAGTGTAAGGAGCATATACCAAATTTCATCGATCTAGCTGCTTTGGTTTTTAAGCAATCGTGTTCACACACATACCCAGACGTAATTCCAAAAGAATATACGAGAAAGTCTCGGGGAAGTCAATCCCCATATTTATTAATATAAGAATTATATATGTACCGAATTTCTGGCTGTTTTTTAAGTAATCGTGTTCATACACATACACACACACACACACGACATAATTCCAAATTTTTTTTGAACTCATGGAGACCTAAAACGTCGAGAATCATCAAATTCTCGAAGTCAAATTTTTTACGTTTACAATATTTTCTCTTTATATACGAGAAAGTAAAAAGTCGATTCCTTCATTTTTTCTCATATAATTCTGTGTATTTCAATTTTATTTTTCAAATCCATTGTCGTCATAGAAAAATGTGGGACAAATTTTAATAAAAGTAATAACGAATCAGTGGCGGATTCAGAGGTGTTTCTCGGGGGGGGGGTAACCTGGTGTGACTCGTCTCACAGCACACATTTTTTTCTTAATTTCGGTAATTTAAAGGCCCATTATGTACTTGTTTGCCAGAATATAAATACAAGCTAAATATTTTTCGAGATCTATTATTTGAAAAAGATAATAGTATTCAAAATACCTCGATTCGGACTTTAACTGAGTCATAGATATATTTAACAAGACATGTGAGTGTTCTTTATTGATGAGGCCAAACATCCCATGGCCCCCGGGAATCGAACCCAGGATCTCCGCCTTTCCGGGGCATAGGCGTGCTATCCATTGCACCAGGTCGAGGGTCCGGTGGCCTGGTGCAATGGATAGCACGCCTATGCCCCGGAAAGGCGGAGATCCTGGGTTCGATTCCCGGGGGCCATGGGATGTTTGGCCTCATCAATAAAGAACACTCACATGTCTTGTTAAATATAAATACAAATCAAATTTTTAAGTATTAATTTTTAAAATTTTACATTAAAAATACATTTTTTTCGAAAAAAAAGGTATTTTTTCAAATCTCGGGGGGGGGGGGTAATTTCCCCCTTTACCCCCTCCCCTGCCTTCTATCCGCCCTTGTACCGAATCGAACTAGTCGAAAAATTAAAAATTTATGAGGGTCGCCTTGCGTTTGTCCGAATAATTAATTGTATCAATGTATCAATATAATTAATCACTTATTTATTAATTCCTTTACTCTTGTACTTAGAGACCATTAAGTAGAAAGTTATGTGATATCAGAGTAAAAAAAAAAAAAATTTTTAATAGGAAATTCTTTCTTTCTCTCGATGCACTTGTGCTCCTTGACCTTTCCAAAGCCTTCAATTCGGTTTCCCATGACTCTCTTGTGTTATTGAGAAGATACAATTGGTTGACTATGTACTTTCCTATTTATAACTCAATCAGGCCCATTCTTTAAAAATAGAATTTTTGGTAATCTGGTGTGACTGGTCGCACAGCACAAAATTTTTTCTTAATTTCGGTAATTTAAAGGCGCATTCTGTACTTGTTTGCCAGAATATTAATACAAATCAAATTTTTAAGTATTAATTTTTAAAATTTTATATTAAAAATAAATTTTTTTGCGAAAAAAAAGTATTTTTTTCAAATCTCGGAGGGGGTAATTACCCCCCTTTACCCCCCCCTTTCTATCCGCCCTTGATAAGAGGCTTGTTTTACTCTCCTTATCTTTCCAATCTGCGATTCCCAGCTTTACACACTTACTGAAAGACAAGATTCATTCATTAATGATTTTTATTTTAAACAAAGTATTATTTGCAAAATTACCTTGCATAAAATAATATTTGTTAGATGTTTTTATTTTTAACATTGGAAATTGCATTATTTTAATGATGTAATAAATCAACGCAAACACAATAAATTATATAATTTAGATTTATGCTTTCTAAATAGGGCATTATTGGGCAACTTTCCATTTGGGGGTCACTCTGTGAGCGTCTTTCCTTAGTATTAATCATTAATTAAAATAAATAGAAGAAAATTTTATATTTCAGGCCAAACTAACTTGTTTCGCTAGGTCATTTTTAATGAAATATTGAATTTTAATGGTAAAGTTCTTCAGCTTTTGAGTTTAAGTAGAAAATTAATTAAAATTAAATTATTTTCTTTCTCGTTTGGAGAATAAGTTTGCGAAAAATTTGTTTTGAACATTTGAGAGCCAGCAAAGCTCTGCGCCTGCGCCATCGTACCGTAGACTGAATGCAGGCGCTGCGGTTTGCCTGACTACAAGGCGCTCACTCTGACATATCATTAGGGGCGATTCAAGTATTACGTAAACAGTCTTGGGGGAAGGGGTTAATCAGGTGGTTATGTAAGGTTTTTTAAACGAAAAAAGGCTGTTCTTCCCTAAAAAAATGAAATGTTTACGTAAGGAAGCATGTGTTAATGATTTGCGACAAGTGGGTGGGGGTCTAACAGTCAAAAAATTGCTTACAAGACACTCTAATGAACAGTAATAATTTAGGCATCACAAATCACATCAATATAATTAATACTAAGAAATAAAATAACATTCTTTTTTTCTGGGATGAAGGTTATTATAAATAGACCTCGAAGTGCCGCAGTTACCCCATCAAAGCACTGTTGATCGGTGAGGACAGGGGCGTATATAAGGGGGGGCGAGGGCCCGCCCCCCCCCGAAATTTCCCAAACACATATACATATATAGGGATATACAGACATTAGCGCAACAAATTTTTCCGCAGGGTGGAAAACTTTGATCCTGCAAAAGAAAAAATGTTCCGCAAAAAATTTCGTGTGAAAAAAAATTTAGTTTCTTAAAAAAAAAATTTCCGCAGAAAAATTTTTAAGTTCACCCCCCCCCCCCCCGAAAAAAATTTCTATATACGCCCCTGGGTGAGGATGTAATTAAATAAATTTTTCATAACATTTTTTAAATTTTTTATTATTGTTTGGGGTCGACTGTTTTGCAAATTATCAGTTTCGATTTTTCACTATCGTCAGGAGCCTAAAATAAACAAATGTTTAATTTTTCTATATTCAACATTTAGTTTTTTTAGTCGACATTAAAATTTCTGATTATATATATAATATAAAAATACATAAAAATTATATATATTTTCATTCAAGTATTTAAAATTAAGTAATAATATAATATATGAAAAATCGAAGCTGATAATTTGCAAAACAGTCAACCCCAAACACTAATAAAAAAATTAAAAAATTTATGAAAAATTTATTTAATTACATACTCACCAATCAACAGTGCTATGATGGAGTACTGCGGCTCTTCGAGATCTATTTCTAATGTGATTTGTGTTGCCTAGATCGTGCTGCTCACAGTTAAGGACTTGCTGGACGGTAGCCGAAACCGAAAAAATGAAAAGAGCGTTTATTATTAAATAAACTCTTTATTCAGGACGTTTCGGCATAGATTTACTGTGCCATCATCAGCCTTCCGAGAGTACATAAGTCTTAAACAGACATATATCATACAATAATAATAGATTTGTGATACAATTGATTATTAACAATGTATTTAACAATGTAAAATATTCATGGACAAAATACATTGTTAATAATCAATTGTATTCTAGTGATGGCACAGTAACTCTTTGCCGAAACGTCCTGAATAAAGAGTTTATTTAATAATAAAGGCTTTTTTCATTTGGCTGCAAACCTCTTCCTTACTACAATTAATCTTAATAACCAGCACGTAATATTTATATTTATCATTTATAGAAATTATTAAAAATTAAAATTAATTAAAATAAATATTAAAAATTAAAATAATTAACTTTGTTTGAAAAAATATGGAATTTTTTTCAATCAACGCTCAAATAGACTATAAATAAATCAGTCAAAAGATAGCAAATTTGCCAGATGAGTTTATGTTTGATTGGGCTAAAATTGCGCCTCCTGGAGTCGAACCAGGACTTTTACGTTTTCGCGGCAGGCTGATTACATTTAATCGCCGGCCCAAATTTTTTTCCCCAATCAACACGAACTCATCTCGCAAATTTGTTATCTTAAAAAAAATTTAATAATTTCCAAAAAAAAATAAATAAGGCCTGTGTTCCTAATTTCACTCCTTATACCAAACTTTAGGTCTTAGCTAGTTAACTACGATCTGGGCATCTTATTTAATCATATGATTAGCTTAACTAGATGTGAAAAGACTCGAAAATCATAGTCAACTAGCTTATCCTAGTGAAACAATAAGCCCTAAAATATGAAATATAAAAAATTTCATTGATATTGGACTGTCCTGTCATATACATCTATACAAAAAATATAAATAAATCTCATTTCCAATTTCTGATTTGCAAGTTGACGCAATTCAACCCATCTGGGACACTGTAACCAATAAATTGAATATAAATATTTATATAGGAAAAAAAAAACAGCGCGAAAGTAAAAAATGGCTATTGAAACAAAGAGAAAGAAAATAATTCTATTAATCAAATCTCTCTAAATTTGAATTACAAATTGGTAAAGATGAAAAAAAAAAGATGTACATGTAGATGAAAAGAAATCGTTACATCTACTACATCATAGAATTGACAATAGAATATTTAAAAAAGTAGAGCAGTATTTAGATTTAATAGGACTTTTACTTAATGGAAGAATGGTATGCACGGAAGATATGTCTGTCGAGTGATGAGTCGAGGTGAAAAGGTGCGACCTTGAAGATGGCTCTTGCTCAAGACTTTAGGCGGCGACGATGAAAATAAGGGGGAGAGTCGAAATGACTTCGATGACAGAACAAGCCAGCTTTTTAGTACTTGATTGCTGATCATCATTAATTGATCTCATCTTTGTGTTTTCATCTTTAAAAATGTTTATTTTTAAAATACATTTTTTTGTAGTAATTTTTCAAATTTCAAATGTTTTTTCTAAAAAATTGTTATTAGTTGAACAATCACATTTAGAAATGACAGATAGTTCGAAATTTTTTTTTGGTCTGGATCGAACTTTTAATATCAATAAAACGTCAAATATTGCAATTGAAAGAAATAAATTGTATCGTCTTGATAATTGCGATAATAAATCTTGTGAAATTGAACATCCCGTCCCAAGTGAGTATTGTCCAATTATCTGTTTAAATAAAATGGTCGACGATAAATTAAATTTTCTCCATGAGGGGGTAGGAAGAAGCGATTATCCTTTGGAAATCAATAATAAATAATAAAAACTTAAAAAAAAAAATAAATTTTCTTGCATGATTTCATTGATATCTTTGAACCTTATGCATCCATTTATAAGATTAAAAAAATTTCCCCTCCCTCCTGAAAATATTTATGCTGGTGCTCATGTTGTGCAAATAATTTTCGTATATCGTGTTATTACATCAATGTATCTAAAAGAATGGTTCGCTAAATCTAGGGAACAGTGCGGTAGTCAACCGGAAGACCGAGCGTCTCTCGGGTCTTTGCTGTTTTATTCCCATGCTAAGGTGCAGTCCCTACTCCAATGACCCTGATGTTCCCAGTTAAAGAAAGTTTTTGATATTTCCTTTTAAATTCGAAAAATTTTATCCCGAACTTGGCTTGGCACACTACCGTATGCCTGGATGTGAAAAAAAAATAAAATTAATATTAAACAATGCTTTATTAGCTATTTTTTACTCTCTCTTGCCTATATATATGTTAATATCTATAGAGAGAGAATGTAGTGAATTCATGTCAAAAATTCGAGATTTTGATGGAAATACATGTTTAGAGGTCCCCTGAGTAAAAAAAGTGGGTCCCGCAAATTAGTCTATGTGTCTGACTGTAACGATTTTAAGCTACGAGGTTGAAATTTTATATTTAAGTTAGGTAGCCTCCCGGACAGTGAAATTAAGCTTTTTAACAAAATCGGCCAAAAAGTACTAGTACTTTACTGAAGTACTTTTTCAGTTTTTTTTTTAATTTCTCAAAATCGATTTTAATGATTTTGATTAAAATTAAAAAATCAATTATTTTTTACATTCTCTTTAAAAAGTATATAAGTAAAATTTTTCCTGAAAATTGTTTAAAGTACACTTTACTGTTGTAGTATTTCAGATTTTTCAAATTCATTTTCTGGCTCTTCCTTCTATTTTATAGAGCCAAAGTTAAATCCCTAAAATTTTTCCAATCCTTATGAAATTTTGTATTTATTTAGGATTCTTTATTGTTTATAAAATACCCAAATATGAAATTAAAATTTTGAAAAATAACCATAGTTTATTTTAAGCAGCCAACATTTAAAATACTTATTTTATTTAATTTAAAATACTATTGAAACTAACAGAACCTCTGAAAATTTTGAATTAATTACTTTTTTTTTACTTATGAAACGTGAAACGCAAGTAGTCAATTTTGGAATTAAGGTGTTATGGGCAACTAAATATATTTCGACCCAAAAAAACCTGGTGTACAGTACCTTCGGTAATCGAAAGTTGTGTTCTGTCCGTCACACCATATTTTTTTTTATATCTGTTCTGCCATTTTTTTAGCGATTGTTGCCTATTCTCCCTCATTCTGGTACAATTATTTCCAAAATTGCATCCTATATACATTGACGAGTAATTTTAATTACCTAAATTCAAGGAAATGTATAATAATAATAATAATAATAATGAAATTTCAGGGCTTTCGTGGCTGGAGAGTGAGAGGAGGCTGATCAACAACCTTCTGAGCGTCGCCCCTCCTTTCGCTATATCTTCGATTAATAATACCAATTTACAATGTTTGACGGATACTCGGTATTTCTTGGATCAACTTTCTCAATTTCAACTTTGGGCTCTTACGAGTAAGAAACAAATAACATTGACCCATCTTAAGATTAAAGCGTATAAATCTAAGCAAAGGCAGATGTAGTCCCACTATTTTGAAGATAAACAATTGAATAAGGATAGTGAAATAAAGTTAATGTAAAAGTCAGGATAATTTATTAATTACATATTTCTGATTGCTATTCTTTAAGTATATCTAGATCAGTGATTCCCAAACTGGTAGCGATCGCCCCCAAGTGGGCCATTTGTTCAGGGGGCAAATAAGTTGAGGGCGATGAGGAGAAAATTATTATAGTACTGTACAGTAGAATCAACTTTCTTAATTTTTCCAGATTCCAATTTAAAAATGAAAACATATACTCCTGTTTTTTACATGTACGTCAATGATCTTAGTTAATTATATCACTTCTTTATTCTTAAAAAAAAATCTATAAAAAATGTATATTTTAATTTTTTTTTCTATTTTATTTAAGAGTGACCGGATAAAACTACTTTGGTTGGTTTTATACATGGGCGTATGGGGAAGACGGAAGAGGGGGGGGGGGGGCAATTTTTCTAATATTAATTTTATTATTTTATTAAATGCTTCAACCTAACAGGAGATAGGGGTTGGCGTTACTCGTAATTTTTATCTTCTCACTCATGGCGTTAATTTTGCAGTTTTTTTATTTATATTTTGTTTAAAATAATAAAACTGCTTTAATTATTTACACTTCACATACAATGAAAATGGAAAGGGGGCGATAGGTGTTAAGGCAACCTCCGGAAAGGGGAGATGGGCCAAAAAAGTTTGGGAACCACTGATCTATATGAATGGATCATACTTGCAATATTTTTTTCTTACATAACAATTTTTTTATTGTACAGTGAGCGCCACAATTAAGTCCCCACCTGATAGCTAGGGCTTTAAGTATATGGTGTATAGTGAAATAATTTTAATGACCGAAAAGGTAAAACGTAAAATCAGGTACAGATGATTTTATTTTACCTTTTCAAATTTAAAATTATTTCACCATATACCATATACTTAAGTCTCTAGCTATCAGGTGGGGACTTAATTGTGGCGCTCACTGTACAGTATATATTCAGAAACTAGAATTTCTGTTATATAGTATTTGTATCTATTCAATTTTGTTGTAAAAAATTATTTAAATTTGAAAATTTAGCATAGTAACAATTTTATTAATAAAATACTATATACTACAATTATTTCTTAGAATAGTGGGCAAAGTTGTTCGATCAGCTTAATCCGACCATTTATTTTTTCTTTTGATATATCTGTTAACAGCCAAAAGAAAGCAGTTGGTTAGAGAAAACAAATCTGCTTAGAGAGAACAAGTGCCTTTAAGTTATGCAACCAACATACATGCATGTTAATTTGCCTATATATTAGGCAAAATTTTTCAAATAACCTAATTAATTAATTAATCTAAGCACTTTACATCTAATGTATTCATTTTGAGAGGTTCCAGCGGCCACAATTTTGAAGCTAACGACCTCAATTTTTTTTTAAATTAAAGTTTTTTGATTAATCACATTAAATAAAATTTAAAAATTAAAAATATCTAATCTAAAAATATATATATATAGGCAAATATTTATATTGTATTTCCAAAAATGATTTGGCTCTGTTTTATATATATTATAAATAATCAATTATCAGTATTCAAATTGTGAGTCTTTTTTGTTTTGTTTTTAACCCAACCAGTGTACGATGCTTCGGCAAAATTTCCTTCTGGTTTGTTAAACGGAAACATCAATCAATACGGAGATCTGGACCTCTGTCTCTCGGTGGACAACGGCATCGAGCCTCGATATTGTCTTGCTCAAGTTCAACTTGATTTGGAAATCTCTTGCTCTAGTGCTCGACTCAAAAGCGTGCATGCTCTCACACATTCATATTACCCATTTTACAGTACTCTTCAGGACGTGAGTATTTTTTAACAATACTTATGGACAATGGACAAGGCCTTCAACAGGGGGTGGGGGAATTACATAATTCTTAGGAGACAAAGAAGGATTTTTTATAAGTGAAACTTCTTTCGCATCCCCTCCAGTTTTGATAATGAGAGAGGTTTGCGACAAAAGTCCAGGAAATTTGAATTTTTAACAGGAAACAAGAAAATGGAAGCTGTCAAAGCGACTAGACTCAACACATTATATCTCTTAATAAATCAAAATCCATTAAATGGTATCCTATTGAAAATTTTTTCACCAATTTCTTATCACGAATGTGAATTTTGCGTAGAAGTTTCACTTCTTGTTCCTAGAAAATCGTTTTTAAAAAGGATTGGTCCTAATTTTGTCTTAAAATTTCCACGAAATACGAAAAGAATTTTGTCAAATTTTGTTTCATTTTATAATTATCGCCCGGACTGCTCATGGGAGACATTAGCTTCTCCTGGGTCCCTTCCTTCCCATCCCAAGAAAAAATTTATTTCATTTGATTTGACTACAAATCATTTAAATAAATAGGAGGGGTCTAAATCCTTAGATCCAAAAACCTTAAAAAAAAAAAATAATTATCTAATCAATTTAAAATATTCTTCTAGAAAAAAAAATTTTAGATTTAAGAAACCTTACTTAGTCTCTTTGCTTTTCAAACCCTGACTTGAATTTGGGGATAATATTTTTTTAATATGTAAATATTTATATTTATTTGATTACCTTTTTTTAATTTTTTTCGTTTGTTGTAGTATGGTGAATTTGAAACCAGAAAAAATCTAATAGATATTTTTTCTAAAGTTTTTATTTAATAAAATTTTATAAAATTGATTCTTAGCCCGGGCATAGAGTTCCTCGTTACTCGAGTATCGCTTGGGGAGTTTGTGTGCCTGCTTCATGTACCTACAAGGATGTACAATCTGAAATACAAAACAGACTCCAATCTACTCTGCAAGGAACTGGACTCTCAGCAAAAGTTCAAGTGGACTCTTCGCTCTGCCAAAAGAGAAATGAACCTATTCCATGGACTACCTGGATCGTTGGGTTAGAAGTTTATTTAAATCAAGGGCATCGAACCGCTTTTTTTTTTTTTTTCTCTTAAAATATTATTTTATTTAGCTCTTCCAAAAAGTACGTTTTTTTTTCTTGTCCAAGTTAAATTGTTAAAATTTTGTGCATTTTTTTTTTAAATTAAATACTTTCAATTTCATTTGTAATAAGAAGAGGTTTGCAGCCAAAAGAAAAGAGCCTCTATTATTAAATAAACTCTTTAATCCGGACGTTTCGGCATAGATTTACTGTGCCATCATCAGCCTTCCAAGAGTACAGTGAGGGACAATATTAAGTCCCACCCACGCGTTTTCTACTTGTGATTATTTCATTGTTTTTAAAAAAATATATATTTTTTAATGAAAACTTTCCGGGTTCAAATCTAGAAAATTTCCAATAAAGATTTTCATTTGCTTTTTTAATAAAAACAATGATATAATCACAAGTAGAAAACGCATGGGTGGGACTTAATATTGTCTCTCACTGTACTCTTAGAAGGCTGATGACAGTAAATCTATGCCGAAACGTCCGGATTAAAGAGTGTATTTAATAATAGAGGCTCTTTTCTTTTGGCTGCAAACCTCTTCCAATTACAAATAATTTTATATACAGCCACTTAATTATAATAACTTTCAATTTCAATTCTCACATTGGATCTTTAGAAAAAAAAACAAATTTTTTAGAAAAACTATTATAAAATTAGAAATATTTGCTGTTTTGTTTAATTTTTTTTTCTTCATTTTCAACACATTCATGTTATTGAAAAAAGGAAATTTCATATAATTTCAAGTGTCTTAATTACTTTCAAAAGAAGCTCAGAAACATTTAATTAATTAAAAGAAATGGTGTCAAGTTATAAAAAAAAAAAAAAATACTTTATTGGTCCACTTTGCAGATCAGCTTCTTTTTTTCGATTGGTTGAATATGTTAATATTTCTGAACCCCCTACCCCTTTCGTCTTCGTACGGTTAAAAACCTTCAAACGCAATTTTCTTTAGTATGAGGAAAAATATGTCCATTAAATTTTTATTTTAAGTAAAATATTAAGAGTTATCTCTCAGTGGCGTCATTTCAACTTTTTCTTGGGGGGGGGGGGGCAAATTTTTTTCTTGGGGGGCAAACATTTTTTTTTCCTAAAATTTACTTACAAATGGGTACTCAAATTTGGCCAAAACATATTTAATTTAATTAATTGTTTAATTTAATACTCGTAGATGTATTTTGGAGTATTTTATTTAGAATAATATAAAATTTTATAAAAATTAGAGCCCTTGGGGGGGGGGGGCAAATGCCCCCTGCCCCCCCAATGACGTCACTGTTATCTCTTAGATGTATGCATTCTTGCATTCCCAATTTAATAGTCTATTTACTTACATCTTATTTTTAGACGACTGCAAAGTGGAGTTGATTTTTTTAACCTCCAGGGCTAGTTTACTTACTAAATAATTTATACAATTGATAAAGTAGAAATTTTTCATTTATAAAACTTTTAAAAAAAAAATATAAATAAATAAAAATTTATTTTCATTTCTGGTTCGAAGCCTTACTTATTTAATGTTAGCTTGTCTAAAGCGAAGGGAGGGGAAATATCCCCTCTCCTTATCATTTGGCACAACTATTAATATTTTTGTGCCTTTAGTATCTATCCCAAAAAGAGAAAAAAAATGATCTGAGAAAAATTTTACACAAAATAGAAAAGGGAAGCCCTTGGCTAAATTAATAGTGTGATTATTAATATATCTATTTTTGACATCTTTAATATTTGTACTAAGCAGAGAAGTAAAATAAAACTTTTTTAATTAAAAATATTTAATTTTTTAATTAGTCTTATTTTCTGATAAATAAAGATTTTAAATTTTATTTAATTTTTTTTTCCAGTGCGTTGTTTGTTGGATTTTTTATAATTACTCTAATTGCTAGTTGGAATGACACTACCACCTCTAAAATCTCAGGTAAATATTTTTCTTTATTTTAATATATAAATAATTCATTTATAATCTATTTCTTTTTTTTTTTTTAGAAAAAAAAGAAAGTGTTTCTTACTCAATTCTAAACTGCTTCTCCTTGAAAAGAAATATTTTTACACTTTTGGACACAAAGGGCAAAGAAAACGAGATCAACAGCGTACATGGAATCAGATTTATTAATGCTTATCTTTTGCTTGTTGCCCATAAATCAATGGCTCTCTTTTTTGATCCATATATGAACCGAACTCGTATGATTCAGGTGATATTAAAAAATCCTTATTTCTCCACCTAACGAACAGGGCCGCAGACAGAGATTGAGGGAGCCTTGACCCTTTAGACTTAAACTTCAACTTAATTATTTTTAAAAGATTACTTAATCTCTTAATTTTTCAAGAAAAAAGAATATTTAAAAATTTTTCCGGGGTGGGAGTAATCTGGTGTGACTGGTGGCACAGCACACAATTTTTTCTTACTTTTGGTAATTTAAAGTTGCATTCGGAAATTTTTAAAATTTTAAATTTTAAAAATTTTGAAAGGTAAGATAATTAAATTTAAAATTAATTAAAACGTCAGATGTTTATTTTTGATAATAATTATTTAATCTCTTGGCGATTCGCTATTCATAGCATCCTCAGGCCAGCTTTATATATAATTGAAATTTTGAAAAGTCACTCGACATATATAGTAAAATTAAGAATTGTTTAAAGGTGATGGAGAGAAAAATATGATTTTTAATTTTGTGGATATATAACGCTGGGCTGAGGATGCTATGAATAGCGAAGTCGTTCGCCAAGAGATTAAATAATTATTATAAAAAATAAACATCTGACGTTTTAGTTAATTTTAAATTTAATTATCTTACCTTTCATCATGTACACGTCAGAAATAGAGGAATATATTCAACATATTTAAAAATTTTATATAATATTAATTTAATTCCGAAAAAAATATTTTTTCAAATCTCTACCCAGAATCTACCCCTTTACCCCGCTTGTATCCGCCCTTGGCTAGAAGTGAAGCAACCGGCTCTCAATTGATCATGAAAAAATATTTTTTTCCCTCTGAACCGTATTTACTCTGTTTTAAATTTAAACTCTTTTTTGTTTCCTATAATATCTCATCCAATACATATAATGTGTAAATTTTGAATTTTAAATATTTATTTTTACTCTACTATTGTAATTTTCCATTGAAATGAATGTGTCAGATTTTAGATAAGCCCTGGACGTTACTCGGTCGCAATGCCAGCCTCTACACAGATCCTTTTATCATGATGAGTGGACTCTTGACAACAAGGGCATTACTCTCTCGACTAGATCGTAATAAATCGATTGATTTCAAAACTGAATACACCTCAAGGATATTTAGGTAATTATAAAAATTTAGTTCGAATACTTAGTCAAACAATAAAATCTATTTTCATAAATAATAAGAATCTTTTTTTACTTTCTCATATAGTTTATAAAGAGAAAGTATTGTAATCGTCAAAAATTTGACTTTGAGATTTTGATGACGTTTTAGACCTCCTTGAGTTCAAAAAACCATTTTGGGCATTACGTCAGTGTGTGTGTGTGTGAACACGAATGCTTAAAAAACGCTAGCAGCCAGATCGATGAAATTCTGCATATACTCCTTACACTAAAATTGTAGATTTCTATCAACTTTTGGAGTAAATACGTCACCTGGAAGGAGTACTTTACCTAAAAAGTTTTTTCAAAAATTTTGAACTTTTCAATTTTTTTGTTAAATTATGATAAATTACTCTACTTTAAACAGTTTTTATTCTTTGACATTTTTTAAATAATCAACAATGAAAAAGAAAAGTTTCGTTAAATTTGAAAATGAAATAAAACAAAATCATACAGGTGTCATTAAAAAACATGTAAATATAAACAAATGAATTTTTGAAACAAATGAAAACTTTTTAGGTAAAGTAAATACTTCCAGGTGACGTATTTTCTCCAAAAGTTGATAGAAATCTACAATTTTAGTGTAAGGAGTATATACCGAATTTCATCAATGTTTCGTCCACTTGTTGTAGGTCTTATTCAGTGGTTGGAATCATAGAAATTCATATTATAAAAATTCAAACAGTTCAATTTTAGCAAAATACATCGACATGTTTATTTTTACCTTCTTACTAAGTAAAAGTGCCTTCTTAAAGAAATATATCGATGTATTTTTTGCTAAAACTGAACTGTTTGATTTTTTATAATATGGATTTTTATGATTCCAACCACTGAAGAAGTCCTACAGCAAGTGGACGAAACATTGTCTGGGGTCAAATAAAGTTTTATTAAAAACTTTTTGATTTTTAATAAACCTCGTGGTTCAAATCCTTGTGAATATTGTTAAAAAGCTACATCTAATTATAAAATAAAGATTTATAATATTTTGTGGTGCTTTTGTTAGCCAGTGTGCGCACATAGCTTCGTTTGTGGGCCTGTGTGCTTGTGATTCTGTCACCCCCTTTGGGGTCGTGACCCATAGTTTGGTCTAGTGTGTTTAATATTTAAAATATTTTCGTCCAGATTGGTGCCGAATTTAGCTGCTCTCGTACTCTTCTGTACTTTTGTGCTTCCTTGGCTTGGCTCAGGACCTCAATGGCCCCTGGTTGTCACGCAACACGCTAACCTATGTCGCTCCACTTGGTGGAGGAATTTCCTTTTCATACATAATTATTTTGGATTTGAAAATATGGTATGTTATATTTAAAATAAACAATTTTATTATTATTATGATCAGGCTCTTAATTTTTAAATACTCTATGTTAGTAGTTCAATTATTTTTGATTGGTATTATTTGTTGATAATTTATTGTTTCAGTGTTTGACACACACTCATCATTTGGGAATCGACACTCAACTCTTCTTCTTGGCACCTTTCCTCGTTTATATCACCTGGAAGAGTCCCCGTTTCGGAATTATTTTGCTCAGCTGTCTCACAATTTGGTCAACTTTATTACGCTTTTTCACCACTCTCAATCTAGAACTAAGCCTATTCATCTATTTTGGCTCACCGTTAGTCTATTCTAGAATACTCATTTTAATTAATTTTTTGTCTCCACGTTCCAAGGGTCTGAGCTTAGCTTTACAAAGTTAAAAGTGGTCAGAACTCGTTCGGGAAAAATCGCTTTTCCCCTTTATTTGACATTTGATCAGGCGCGGATCCACGAGGCGGGGGAGGGGGATCCAGGAAATTTACCCTCCCCCTTAAATATTTTTTATAAGTAAGAATATTTTAAATATACTTATTTTAAATTGATTAGGTAATTATTTTTAAAGGAGACATTATGTTCTGTTATAGGCCTATATAGTGATAATATATTGTTTTGAATTTTTTTTTCCCTTTATGACAAATTTAATATATTGTTTTTCTTGAGCGTGGATTGACGAAGAGAACAATGGCAGGAGTTGGCAGCCAGGAAGAGGTGTCTCTATATCAATGAAACGACAATTCGGCCCAAATTTATTCGACCATCATCATGAATTTACAATATATTTCATATATTGATATAGACTTGTTGAAATTATGAAAATATAAATTTTGTTATTCGGACAATCCCAGGGCGTAGATATGTTAGAAGTATTGTGGGGTCAAAAGTACCATATTTTTAAAATTTCAACAAGTCTACATCTACATATGATGAAATATATTGTAAATTAATGTTGGTGGCCGAATAAATTTGGACCGAAATGTGGTAAATTTGGAAGTTTCATTGAAATAGAGACACCTCTTCCTGGTTGCCACCTATTGTTCGAATTTTGTATTTTTTATTAAATCATATTGTGATTTTATTCCTTATCAAAAATTTTATAATAAATACGCTTTGCAATATTTGGATATTCCAAAGAAAAAAAAAATTGTCCCCCTTCCTCCCTCTAAAAATTGATCTCTGGATCCGCCCCTGCATCTTAAGTCGATTGTATAGCCTTTCTATTATATGTATTAATATTACTAAATACTAAACAATTTTATTTAGTAATAAGTAGGATTTTGATTTTAATTATAGACCACATTTTTGCATTAATTATTTATTAAAAAATAAAAACACTGTACAACGTTTCGACTGCTTATTCTGCAGCCGTTCTCAAGTATAGTGCACTTGCTCTAACTGCGTGACCTTTTTACTACCCTATAACTTTTGTTCACTTGAGTCGAAGCAAGTGCACAATACTTGAGAACGGCTCCAGAATAAGCAGTCGAAACGTTGTACAGTATTTATTTTTTAATAAATATTAAGTACAAAAATGTGGTCTTTAATTAAAAATTCCCCTAATAATAAAAATAGATTTTCCTAACACAATTATTATTTAAAATTGTTTTTAATTAATCCGAGCTTTTCAGAGTGAAGCAAATGTTCCGCACTGCTGATAATTCCTATATCTTGCCAACGCATCGATTAAGTGTTTATATCTTAGGAATTGGTCTTGGCTTCTTTCTTCAAAAAATCGGACGAAATTATCCAATCAGAGATGTATGTTGATTTTTAAACGGATTTGGTGAGTTAGATTAGAATTTTAATTCAATTTTTTTATAGAAAATTCGTCAATTTGGCTGGCTTTTGACGACATTTCTTCTCTTAACGTCTTATTTAGTGCCTGCTGAATGGACTAGATCTACTTATAAATACGATCCAAAAGAAGCAGCACTTTATGCAGCTTTTGCGCCCCTTGCTTGGACTTTATTTTTTGTTTGGGTTATTATTTTAGAATATACTGGACAAGCAGGTAAATTTAAATTTTATAAGGAACTATAATTTTTTTCTGTTATTGATAATAGTTCAATAATGTTGTAATTCAATTGTAAAATTATTTAAATTTTATTTATTCCAGGTTATATTGGCAAATTATTTTCTTGGAAAGGTTTTCGCGTAGCAACGAGACTTTCCTATGCTTTCTATCTCGTTCAATTCCCTATATTCTTCTATAATGTGGGAAAAAATCGAGCGCCAATTCAATATTCATTTTATTTATTGGTAAGTTTTGTTAATGAAATAAACTATATTAATATATAGTGAGTTTAGAACTAATCCTTGTTATGTCTTCATCTCCGCCGTATTTTTTGACGCCATTCTTCCTTTTTCAAAAATCCAATGGGCCAAACAAAATCTTAAATATCACAACAACACGCACGAATGGCGAGTCGAATCACATTTAGGAAAAATTATTTTTTTTCCAACAAAAAAAATTATTTGGAAATTATACTTATAAAATGTCAAGAATGAAAAAACAAATAACAGTTTAAATATTCAATATTTTCTGAAAATTGGTATTTCAAAGCAAAGAAAATACAAATGGATGTGTCATCAGAAAGCTACAAAGGAGTCGTTTCGAAAATTTATTTTTCTCATATCTGAGTGAATGAATACGAAGACACATACAGAGGCTCAGGAAATATAGCAACAAGGGGAGGGGTTTGGGAGTCAACTACCCCCCCCCCCCAGGAAAGAGAAAAAGTAAACATAAAAGCGATCAGAGAAGTAATTTTGTCTTAATTAAAACTGGTAGACATTGTTCTAGTTAAAACATAATTAGATAAAATTAATAAAAAAAACTAGGTGATATGTTTCAATATTTTGGTATAAATACTTCATAAATTCAGGATTGCAGGGACTTTGCAGCCAGGAGATTAAATAAAAAAATCTTTTATTTAATTTTTATTTAAAAAAACAAAAAACAACAAAAAGAAACCAAAAAAATTTAAATCAAAGATTTTTTTATTTAATCTCCTGGCTGCAAAGTCCCTGCAATCCTGAATAAATCTCCACAGCCAAAAAACATCAATTTATCGAATACTTCATAAATATCCTCAGAAGTAATTCAAAATCGATTTTCAGAAAATTGAAAAAAAAAGTACATCAGTAAAATACTAGTAGCCTAATCTTTAGCCGATTTTATTGAAATACCTCTAGACATGCGTATTAGCTTGAATTTGAGTTTTTTTTTTCACAATAAATTTAATGAATTTCAAGTGAAATATCAAAATATGGGGGTTCACCAAATTTCTCAAAAACGAAAAATCTTTCGGCACTCAAATTCTATACTTAAGCTAAGCATCCATTCCTTAAACATTTGCTTTGTTCGCCCCTTTAAAAATTAATTTTTCTTAGTCTTTCTTACTCATAGATTTATATTTTTCACTACAAAAAATTTCGAGGATCTTAAAAAAAAATCATCTAATATGTATGCTCTGGCAATATATTTTTACAAAGGAAGGTGACTTTAAAGATAAATTATTTTTTATATATTGTATATTAATAAAATTTTTAAATAGACTTCATTTTCAAAATACGCCCATTATTTTTGTTAATGCAGGATATAACTTCATTTTTTTTAACCCTTGAGTAACTAAAAAAATAATCTCATAAATAAAAATTTTAAATATTACTAATATAATAACGACGAAGAATAATAAATTTGAAGACTAAAAAATATAGGCCTATTAAACTTAAAGTACGTCATATTTCAAGGAAAGATTAATAAACAGATCGCTTATATCAATAAAAACTAAACTTTTTGAGTGAATATTTCAATTATTATTAGCTTGATAATTCAAATCTAATATTTATTTATTTACAGTTCGATATACCAGAAACTCTAGAAGTGATTTGTGCTTCAATAATTTTAACGCTATTCATCGATTTACCATTCCAAAACATTCGTCAATTTTGGTTAACCAGGACTGAAAGGAATTTAAAAAAAAATGATTAAATATATACTTTGAAAGACTATTTAGTGGATCCTAAGGAGGCTTAAGTAAATAAACCTTAAGGACTTGCTTACTTGTCTGATATCTTTAGTTTATAATATTAATTTATTAGTAATTAATAATTGTGGTTTATTTTAGTTAGTAATTAATAATACGAATTAACTGCAAGTATATAAGCCTATTATTAATTACTAACTAATTTGTACTCTATATTTCAATGTATACTACTCCCCCCCTCTATATGTATCAGCTAAAAGTGTACAATACACTCTAACGATTAGAGAAAATAACTGTTTCAAATACCCTAATTCAGCGTTTCCCAACCTTTTTTTGCTCGCGTACCACTTGGTAGTACATCTCGCTAAATTGTATCACTTTATAAAAATGATTGAATTTCTTGAAATTTGTTATTGCGAGTATGTTATTTTATTTTCATTATAAAACACATAATGATATAATTACATTGAAACACGCAAAACGTCACGCCAGATTATATACTAACTGTAACAATGTTACAGTGAGTATATAATCTTAGTGTTACAGTGTAACATATATATGTATATGCAGCGGCGTAACTAGCCTTTGAGGGCGAAGGGGGCGAAGCTCATCTGGGGGCGCCGTTTTTCGTTCGACCTTTTTTTTTTGTATTCGAATCTCGCTCGATCTTTTTTTGTAATTTTTCTCTGGATATAAAATGAATTTATTATGAAATTTCAAAAAAAAAAGCTGGAAAGCCGACGAGGGGCGCCAAAAGCTTGATGCGCCTGGGGCGGGGGGGCGAGAGCCCCCCTTCGCCCCCACCTGGATACGCTGTGTATATGTTTGTTCAGTTTCATATTTATCTACTATTCTGTCATATTTCGTTTACTAACAAATATATTCCAAAGAATTCACCTTTGACACTAGTTGAAACATTCTTAAATTTAATTAAATTATTATCTAATTATAGATAAATAAATAACACTAGGTTAAGTTTCAAAAGGTTTTTATTTTTATATTATGCGCATTTCGACGTTAATATATCATTTAATAAATAATGTAATAGTTTGTGCCATAACTTTGAAAATAATGTATTAACGTCGAAACGCGCATAAGCTAAAAAAACAAAAACCTTCTGAAACTTAACCTAGTGTTATTTATTTATCTATAATTAAATTTATTAATAAATGGCTTTAATAAAAATACGGATTTCCTATTATCGACTGTATTTACAATATTAACAGCTCTACTGTATATTATTATTATTAATAATTTTTATGAATTATAGGGAAAAAAAAATTGATATTTTCGCGTACCACAGGATGGGAAACAATAATCAATCTTATCAAAAAACATTTAAAATAAATAAACTTCATCTCTCTAAGCTCTCTGAGTCAGAGCTCTAGCGAACGTATACTTTTGGCTGAAACAGATAGTATTTACTACTTTTATTATATAAAGATAGTGATTGTTTGTATGACAGAGTTAATCTTGGAAAATAGTGAACGATTTAAAAAATTCTTCCACTACTAAACTTTTTTATACCTACAGGATACTTCAAAGAAATATTTATTTCAGCTTATAAGATAGATACTTTCAAATAATTTAAAGTTTTTTTCTAAAACGCTAAAGACCCCCACTAATGGAATTTTCGATTAATTGCTTTAGGATAGCTCCTCTGATACTGAATGTATTGGAAAATTCCCTGTTTTTGTGTTTGGTCATTCATAAAATAAATAGAGAGATATCTTGTTCTCTGTAGATGTCTTCATTTACTCCCTTAATTATCCTATAATTGCAATTAATCGAATAATCATTAGTAAATTAGTCATTCGGGTTGCCTACCTTCTAGTAATCACTCATGAATTAATTTATACAATTCATGCAATTGAACAATTATTTTTAACTATGAATATAAACTAGTTAAAGCTTTGATGTTTATTATTTAACTCAATTAGTCTGCCTAATTAGATTTGTGTTTAGAGATTCCTTGGTAGAGGAGATAGAGAAACATTTTTTCTCAATTTTCTTGCTGATTCTTTTAGATATTTCACTATTTTTTTTCATGGTATCTTCACAATTTGGGGTGTCAAAAAACACTGAATTAATTTGTAAATAAAAGTGATTTTTTATTTTAGTAATTGTACATTTATAAATTCTCAGTCTTGTGTAACATATTAAATTATATTTGTAAAATTTAGTTTTAATTTTTCTCAAATGAATGTATTATGTAAATTAACAAATAATTACTAGTGATAAATACTAACTACTTGAATACTTTTCATATTCAAACAAATTCGACAAATGCTCTTTTTAAAAAGATAATTTGAAGAGCTAGAAAATTTTTACGCTCCCCTTATAAATTAAAAAATAATAAATTTTATAATAGATATTAAGTTAAAACATCCCCTAATTATCTATTAACAGGAGGTATTCACTCCACCCCCATCCCCTATATATATACACTTTTTTAAATTTATTTTTAATTATAGACTATAACTTTTATAAAAATATGTAAGAAGATTTTGCTTAAGCATTCTAGTCGAAAGAGCGTTTTATTAAATAAATTTTGCTAAATATTTGTAAAAAACATCTAATTCAGCGTTTTCCAACCTTTTCACTGGAACCCTTGTGACTATAATCAAATTCTAAGGAACACCCCAGCATCTATGTAAAAAGATTTTTTTTCACAATATTTTTATTAATAATCATATACCCAAAAAAATAGTATAGGCCATGTCGTCATAAAAAATTTGACGTGACAAGCGCAGAACACATTTACGTTTTATTTCTGGCCAAAAAAGGAAAAGAAAATTATTATTTTAAACATACTTTATTTATTTTAATCCAGAAATATGATAAATCATCAAGTCTCATCTCCTTTCTTACGCCACTGTCTCTCGTTATCACAAATCCGGAGAAAAATTACAAAAAAAAGCCCGAACGAGATTCGAATACTAAAAAAAAAAAGGTCGAACGAAAAACGGCTCCACAGTTGAGCCTCGCCCCCTAGGCCCTCAAAGGCTAGTTAATGCCGCTGACTACATATTTATGACCTCTTCCTTGGAGGCGAATTTTTAAACGATACTATTTCAATATAGGGTAAGAGAAATAAAAAAAAAATTAGAAAAAGATCAAATGAAATTTGATTTTCCCACCTGTCAAATAGTTCTCACCATCTACACTTGAGAGCGCTGGCATCTATAGATCCCTACAGGGAATCTCGCTTCCCTGTTCCCTATTCGAAAATCCTGTATATAGATGTCATATATGTCATGTCATGTGATTGATGACTATGATAAAATTATTAGTGATTTTAGTTGTTTAAGTTGAATAAATAATAAATGTCCAATTTGAATTCTGACCTCGCTTCTTCTTTTTTTCCTCTTTGGGATTTTCAAACAAATCAAGCCTTTCGATCAGTCAGAAATTTTTTCTTATTCACTTCACATTCTTCGACCTTCAATTCATCTTGACTGAATACTTATAGATTCATAAAATAAAAATGTCACAAAAAGATATTCCAAATGCTTTAAATTTCGTGTTTGGTGGATCAGCTGGGTAATTAATAATTTATTATAATTGATATATATTATTTTTTTTAATTGTATTTTCTTTTTATTAAAGAATGCTGGCTACATGTTTCGTTCAACCTTTAGATCTTTTAAAAAATAGAATGCAACTTAGTGGAGTTGGAAGTAGCAAGAAACAACAATCCAGCATTACTGTACTATTTAATGTAATAAGAAATGAGGGATTTTTTGAACTCTACAATGGCCTTTCTGCTGGATTATTACGCCAAGCTACATATACTACTACAAGACTTGGAGTTTATCAATATCTCGATCGGATCCTTTCAAGGTGATTATTTTCTATTAAATCATCCAATTAATTGATTTCTATAAAATTAACTTATTAAGATAACATTAAATGATGGAAACGTTGTATCGTAAACACATAAATCACAATTTACCCCAATTATTTAATAACATTAACTGTGAAATCTTGAACTCATTGACGAAGACGTTAAATTAATTTATTATTTTTATGATATTCAAGAATGTGACACTAATTAATTTGTCCTGACTTTACGAATTTTTATTTTTACTTTCGTTAATAAGGGGCGAGTTTATTTGCGTCACTTTGTTATAATTATAATATATTTATTAATTCTTTTTTTTTAATAAAACTATTTTCTGATTAAATCTTCTGTCTCTGAATAAGATTAAAATAAGTAAACTTATTGAATGATAATCTCTATTTTTTATAATTTTAGACCTAGAATTTACAGAGTAATTTTTATAATTTGTTATAATATATATTCTGGTGGGCAGGGTGTATGCGAAGATAAGTTTTCTCTATTGGTTGTTGTGAATAACCAACCCGACTTGACCCGAGAAAACTCATCTTAACATATAATATATACTGTATATATAAATATACATATACCCTATATGTGAAGATAAATTTTTCTTGTGTAATAAATGACGACCCAAAAAGACAACCAACCAGCTTCCTAGATCTCAAATTCAAACCTCTGAAACCATTGTTCCCTCTAATTTTTTGTGACCTGTGTGCCCACTTTTTTATAGCCTGCAGTTTTTTCAAAAAAAAAAAAAATTTTGTCCACACGCGCTTAGATACTGTTTGAAACACACACTGACGAAATTTGGGAGCCAGCAAGAGTGCGACCCCGAAAATACAGTCTTGAAAATGCCTCCAAAAGGAGGGCCGAGACAAACTCAAAATCCATACATTTATGATGTTTCGGTTCTCCCATTTTCAAGAGGGTTGGATGAGCAAGTGATGGTGCTGGTTGTTTTCGGTTCGCAGTCTTGCTGGTCCCTATATTTGGTCTCTAACTACTCCTCGGTGGTTGAGATGCTAGTTCGTCTCTGGGTGTCCAACTTATGATAAAATTCACATATTTTTAAAATGCCTTTTTATTTTTAATCCTCTTTTTCAATATTCTGATTTAATTTTAAATTTGCATAAAAAATGTCAACTCATCCTTTACTATTTTTTTAATTATTTATAATTGATAATTTTAGTGAAGATGCGCCTCCAAATTTTATAACAAAATTGGGAATGGGGATGGCGTCTGGAGCTGTTGGGGCGTTTGTTGGCACCCCAGCTGAGGTGGCTTTAATTCGTATGACTTCCGATGGTCAGAAACCAATTGAAGAACGAAGAAATTATAAAAATGTGTTTGATGCCATTATAAAGATTTTCCGGAATGAGGGAGTCGGTGGACTTTGGCGAGGATCACTTCCTACAATGGGACGTGCAATGGTTGTAAATGCGGCACAACTTGGTTCCTATTTTCAAGTGAAACAAACTTTATTAACTTCAGGTATTTTCACCTTTGTTTTAAACATTAACTGAATATCAGCTCATGATTGTAGATAATTTGTTTAGAAAGAAAGAGGATGCAGCCAATAATTAAACCTCTATTTAATAATTGTAAAACTCTTTATTGGAACGTTTCGGCCTGGATCGACCCTACAATCTTCAGCCTTCATAGACAAAATTATCAAATTTTTATAAAAAAAAAAAAATAGAGTTGCCATTGATAATATATATTATAGGATCCTGACCGAAACTTTCCATTAGTGTTTACAATTATTAATTAGGGCTCAATTATTGTCAGCATCCTCTTTCTTTCTAAACATTTAATTATTAACCTAAGGAGAAATTTATTTTGACTTTCTCGATTACGAAGTTTGTATAGAGAAAGTATTGTAATTGTCTGTCTCTCGTGAATACTGCACGATAACTTAAAATGCAACGAGCTCGATCGATTAAAATTTATCTACGTTTCTTAAACTAAAATTGTAGATCTGCACCATTCTTTGGAGTAAATTTGTCAGTAGAAAGTGGTGCTTTACCTAACACCTTTTTTAAAAAATTTTGGAATTTGTAAAAATTTATTGAAATTTCTAAGTATTTAAGATAATCGCACTTTTTAGAGTATACGAGAAGTAGAGAGCTCAGGAATTTTTTATGTAGAATTATTTTGAGTTAAATTTTTTTCTAATCTGATTAATTCTCTCTTAATTTATTACTGTCAGAACAGACAAGTTGTGGTTACTCCTTGGAGTAACTTTCATTGAAATATTTTGAGATGGGCTCCCGTTTGTTTCCTGAGTAGTTGGATTTTTTGCTATGAGACGGATTTGAACCTGATTTGTTTTCAACTCAACAGGTTTATAATGTATATCTCCTTAGCTAATTATCTCCTCATCTGATTAATTAAGAGACCTTTGAATTAGTCAATTAGGAGAAAATTTAATATAAGAAATTCTATATAAAAAAAAAAAAACAGAGTATAAATTCTTCACGGTATTTGTATAGCGTTTGTACGAGAGCTTCTCAGATGCATAGAGAGAAAGCCTAATATTTCTTTAAAGCTTTATACTATCGGCCCTAAATTGTTTATTACCGTTTATGAAATCTCTCCCCTGAAGAGAAACATTATAACCTCCAGATGCCATACATTGTTATTTATCATTTTTCCTTTATTGGACCCTGAAAATGGCCAACAAACATTTAAAGAAATAATTTTTACTACCTTGTACAGTGAGTGCCACAATTAAGTCCCCACCTGATAGCTAGAACCTTAAGTATTAATATATGGTATAGTATATGGTGTATAGTGAAATAATTTTAATGACCGAAAAGGTAAAACGTAAAATCTGGTACAGATGATTTTATTTTACCTTTTCAAATTTAAAATTACTTCACCATAAACCATATACTATACCATATTCTTAAGGCTCTAGCTATCAGGTGGGGACTTAATTGTGGCGCTCACTGTACAACCTTTATATTGAAAAAGTTTGTGTCCCACCGTTGGGAGATACCTTCTACTTAAGAAAAGTAGATTTATAGCCGGATAACAGTTGATGATGAGTAGCAGGATGAAGAAAGAAAAGCAGCTAGTATTTATTTCATTTATTTAAGGCCCATTAGGCTAACGTTTCGCTCTCGGTCGAGACCATCTTCAGAGCTTATGGGCTGTCAATATGAGATAAATATTATAAATCTTATATTGACAGCCCATAATCTCTGAAGATGGTCCCGACCTAGACGAAACGTTAGCCTAATGGGCTTTAAATAAATGAAATAAATACTAGCTGCTTTTCTTTCTTCATCCTGCTACTCACCTTCCACTTATTTTACATAACATTAACTTCAGTTATTAACTACCAATCATTTAAACAAATAATCTTGGCTGAGTGTTTCTGCTTCTGTGAACCTATATCTTATCGAGTAAATATTTTCCTTTGAGATTTTCTAAATACCAGTACTTATTATAAATATATAACTAAATTAATTCTATTTTATTATTAAATTTTTTCCAGGTTATTTTAAAGATAACATAGGCTGCCATTTTACTAGTAGTATGATATCTGGCCTTATTACTACTATCGCTTCCATGCCTGTTGACATTGCCAAAACGAGGTATAAATGTTTTTTTAGATTATTTACTGAATATATTATCTCTATTTCATAATACAAATATTGTAAAAGAAATACTAATTGAAGTTATATAAGAAATAATTAATTTAGTTTTCTATTTTAGAATTCAAAATATGAAAATGATAGATGGCAAACCAGAGTTTAGAGGATCAATCGATGTTTTAGTAAAAGTCACCAAAAAAGAAGGCATATTTTCCTTATGGAAAGGGTTTACCCCATATTTCTTAAGAATTGGACCACATACAATCTTAACACTCGTTTTCTTGGAACAATTTAAAGCATATTATGTAGAACATCATATAAAATAATTAAAAGAGAACGAGATAATAAAGGTTCATATTTTATTTTAAAAAAAAATATGGATTGTTAATTGTTTATAAATAAATACAATATTTTTATGATAAAAATACCTACTTTCTAAGCATTTATGAATATTGTTAAATTTTTCATATTTTATACTTTGTTAATCTTAATCTTTTAATATAATTTTTAAAAATTAAAATATTTTTGAAATCATTTTGTTGGGACCAAAATATTGAAAATAAAAAAATTTATTCAAGAAAATTATATTTTCCATCTGGTTAAGAAATATTTTTATTTAATAAACTCTCATTTAGTGATCCAAGCTCCTTTACTCTTCCCTCGCATTTCAACTCATCCTCTGAGTTGAATTTAAACAAATCTCATAGTTTCTTCAAGGTAAAATAAAAATATTTGCAAAGGGGGGAGTGGGGTGCGCTGAATAAGGCCTTGCCCGGGGTGAAATTTTCCCTTCACAGGTGACAAATACTATAAAAATAATAATAAATAAAGTTATATAAGAAATAATTAATTTGTTTTCTATTTTAGACTAAATATGAAAATAGTTAATGGCAAACAATAATTTGGATCAACAATGTCCAATCTTTACCGAGCCAAAAAAATTTCCCGAATTTGAAGTCAGCCGCATTCAAATTTTTTTTTTTTTTAAGTAAGAAAAACTATTTAATAGACCTATATATGATTTTTATTAAGACACTAAACATCGTTTACTCATATATATGTAAATAAATTTTGGAATTATGTACAGTGGCGTCATTTCAACTTTTTTTTTTTTGGGGGGGGCCAAATTTTTTTTTTTTCTTAAAATTTACTTACAAATAGATATCTAAAATTTGGCCAAAAGATATTTAATTTATTTTTTAATTTTTACAGTTTATATACTCGTAGATATAATTTATTTAGAACAAAATAAAATTTTAAAATCTGGTCTGACTGGCGCACAGCACACAACTTTCTTTTACCCTCTGAGGTTGTGCACCGTGCTGAGCTACGAATGCTTCCACATCAGTAAAGTGTACTTTAAACAATTTTCACGAAAAATTTCACTGATATACTTTTTAAAGAGCATCAAACAAATAGTTGATATATGAATTTTAATCAAAATCGTTGCAGTGAATTTTGAGAAAATCGCAAAAAACTGAAAAAGTACATCAATAAAGTGTACTTCAAACGATTTACAAGAAAAATTTCACGGATATACTTTTTAAAGAGCATCTAAAAAATAGTTGATTTATGAATTTTAAACAAAATCGTTGGAGCGGATTTTGAGAAAATCGCCGTCTCACGGCCTGACGCTTGATATGAAAAAGGCTGACATAGTGGAAAGGAAGAAATGCTAGCCTTAGCTCGGGTATCTCGTGGTTTCCATCCACGCACTCACTAGAAGTGAGTGGAAATTTTATAATAAAATAAATACCAATGATGAAATAAACATTTTTAACATATATGAATTAATAAATATTAATTACCTATATGGTTTTAATAAATATAAAATATTTTATTTACAAGAGATAAATGATATTAAAATTAAGGCCACAAAAAAATGTCATTCTTATCTTAGGTAACTCGTAATAGTCACTTAAAAGCAATTAATATTAAAAAAAATAAAAGCAAAAAATTTTGAATTTGAATTAAATTTGATTTGACTTATTTGAAATAACTTCATGTTAGTTAAAAATATAAATTGGTTGCTCACTTCATGTATATAAAACCGGATATCTTGATTGACATCTAACTTTTTTGTCACTTTTCTGTTATATATTATAATTTTCCAATATCTCTTTTAATTAATAAAAAATTAATCAATAAAGATATAAAACTAAATTATTTTTATTGTTTATTAAGTTTTGTTTTTTAATTAAATATTTGCTTTGACCAAGAAGAATTTTTGTTGAGTGCCGTCACCATTTTTGCAAGAACAGGTGTATGATATATAATAACGATATAAACCCACCACATACATATATGTATATATATATATAGATTAATTTGACAGTATAAATATGGTATGTACCATTAGTGATAGTTTTTTTGTTTAAAAGTATATTAAGAAATATTCATCATTTAACCTATAAAATGTCTTATTCATATTTGTTCACACCCTTTTTTTGCTTTAGTTCTAGCTAATAATTTATTATTTATTTTCGTTCTTAAATGACTTTTTTTTAGAGTTTGCTTGATATTAGTTATAAAATCCCCATAAATGATAAGTAGCAGTAGTTTTATTAAATCACTATATATTGACTAAATTATATAAAATTTTATTATTTTATTTATCATTTTTCAAATTAAAACTCATTGTTTTTCATTAATAAAGATATTTTATTTAAAATACAACGTTTCGGTTAACTCATTCTGGAACCGTCATCAGAGATTGAATTATAATTTATTAAATATATTTTGAAGTTAAAATCATTTCAAATTTTATTTATATCGTGGTATCATCGTTGCCACATTTTGATAGATGAACACAAATTAAGCTCTTTAGTTTCATGATTATTTTCACTTATTTGTCTGAGTTTCTATGCCTGCTAACAAATTTTTTCATACTTCAACTTTAACTAATCAAACCAGTAGTGAATCTTAATTTCTAGTCTTTAATAAATACATTTTTTAATAAATTCCTTTAGTTTAAAAATTAGAGAATGAGTTTTATTATCCAACTTAGTTATCTCACTACTGGCAATGTCAGTTTATTTTATGAAAATAGATTATTTATACTTTATTTTTAAATTTTTTACAAAAACTAAAGAATTTACTTAAAAAAAAGTAAAATATTAATTCTGACTTGAGAAATTTTTTTATAAATAATATATACGGTATCTATATATATATATTCTGGACGGTTTCCGCGACTGAGTGCATGTGAGATAAGGGATAGAGATATATTATAGGGTAAAGTGAGTTGGTTGTTGAGTTTTACACTATGTTTCATATATATATCAGAAAAACTGAAAAATGCCAATAACAAGAAGTTTCGGATCTAATGAAATTGACCTAAAGTAGATATAATTAAATAATAAAATTTAACTTTTTCTAACATCTTAATTCGTGTTCATCTATCAAAATCCGGTCAATGTCAAATTAGATATGATTCAAAGAGAGTAATCTCAATGAATCAGTCGATAAAAAAGAGTTATAGATAAATATAATCATTTATACAAAATTTTTATATTATTATAGGCCTAGTTTTATTTATTTATTTTTTAAATTTTGTTTTAGAACGACCAGCAAATGGACTGCGCTCTTGATTTAATGAGAAGACTTCCTCCTCAACAAATAGAAAAAAATCTCAGTGACCTTATAGACCTAGTACCTACTCTCTGTGAAGATTTATTATCTTCGGTGGATCAACCCTTGAAAATAGCTAGAGATAAAGATATTGGAAAAGATTATCTTCTATGTGATTATAATAGAGACGGTGATTCCTATAGGTAAAAGCATTTATTTATATCGTTTAATTACTAGCTTGTTAAATTTAGAATTTGTGAAATATTCTAATTTGAAAAAATTCCTCACAAATTTTTGTATGTGAGTTTATGGGACTTTTTTGTTTTCTGTTAATTGAAGACTCTCTCTTTCCACTGAGCCTAGTAAATTAATAGACAATTTATTGACAAAACCGATTTATTATTTATAATATTTCAGTGTTCTTCTTATGAAATGGATAGTTCATTGAGTTGCTTGATATACCCCTAAAGAGTAGTATAAAGGCTAAAATTTATTTAGTGAAGGGATATTTTGGATTGCAGTTGGGTTCAGAAAAAAACATCTATGTTGAAATTAGTTGGAAATAACAATAAGCAGGCAGTCAAGAAATAATCCTCTACGAAATGAACTCAAGAGTTTGTGAAAGTAAAAGCTTCAGAAATTTTGTATTAAAATACAAGGTAATATTTCGGAGACCTATCGGCACTCCTTCTTCAGTGGATTTCACCACTTACAATTAAAACCCTTTGAATTGCCGAGCTGATCGCTTCCAAGCGTTTTAATTGTAAGGGGCATACGTGGTGAAAGAGGTGAAATCCACTGAGGAAGGAGTGCCGATTGGTCTCCGAAATATTTGGGAATATTTCCTTGTTAATTAATTAAAAAAATTGATGAAAATTTAGCGTTTTTCTTTCACAAATAAACCAACTTCAGCAACACCACTTAAGGAGAACCTGGAGCTTTAATTGGATAACACCATCCTCAGTCCATTTTCGAGAGTATGAACTCAAATGCCAGCGCAATGAGTCTAATGTAGAGTTTATAAATTGATATAAATATAAGTTGACAACTCTGCATTTAACTCAATGCGCTGGCATTTGAGTTGATATTCTCTAAAATGGACTGAGGATTGCATTATCTAATTAAAGCCGAAACTGTCCTCCAATAATATTGAGTTTTTTTCGTAGAGGCTTATTTCTTGGCTGCCTGCTCCTTCACTTATTATTAAAATAAATCAGCCACTTCACAAATTGTCATTAGTTGGGAATTATCTCTAAGAAGAAGACAGCCAAAAAATGTTACGAGTACCAAAATATGTGAGAAATTTCCTGGTCACAGAAAAGTTTTTCTGTAACCGCAAACTCGCTTTTTTCTCACTCTTCCCCCTAAATTTATATACTAGAAAAATAATCCACTAGTTGACTTTTTGCATTCAATTGTATAATTTAAAACTAATAAGATATAGTTAAATATTTTCGAGATTTATATATTTGAATTAGATTAGTATTCAAAAGATCTGGATTCTTTTCGGACTAAACTAAATCAGAGAGATATATAGTATATAACTAACAAAGCTCTGAGTGGACAGATCTTTTGAATAATAATATCTAATTCAAATATATAAATCTCGAAAATATTTAACTATAACGTAGCCCCACGGCCTTAAAGGCTTTGCTGCTTACAGTAGTGTGTTAGAGCAGACCTAGATGTCTTTCCCTCTACTGGTTTAACAAGCGGTGCACAAGTGGAAAATTTTTCTTTAAAGTTTTTCACTTTGTTAGTGACTTGCACTACTAACTGCATATAAGGGGAAGTGAGTTTTATTGGTGTAGGCCGAGGATCCGGTGGCTGGTGCCTATGCCCCGGAAAGGCTGGAGATCCTGGGTTCTTCCCGGGGGCCATGGGATCTTTGGCCTCGCCTATAAATAACACTCACAGCTTTGTTAGATATAATAAGTTATAAGATGGAACTATTCACTAAGGTTTTAAATGATTATAATCTATTTTTTAATCAATGAATATAAAAAAATGTGTTTTTCAAAACTTTGATTTTAGAAGATTAATAATAATTAATTAATCAAGAAAGAAAAACTATTTTTAATTTTTTTATTTTGATTTTATCAGGGCTGATTTAGAGCATTAGCCCTTAATGTTTGTATTTTATTATCACTATTATATTTATCAAATAAATAAATAAATATATTTTCTTTTTAATTTGAAAAGTGGAAGTGCTTTGTTGTGATGAACTGAGGTATTGATAGTTGGAGAATAAAAAACAGTAGTGTTTATTTTTGGTAGCTGGCATTCAGTTTCGACAGTTTAAATATCCATCATCTTCAGGCTCTTAAATCATCGAAACTGAATGCTAGCGCAGTCGCCAAGCCAAAAATAAACCCATTACAAAAAAACTACTGTTTTTTATTCTCCAACTATCAACACCTCAGTTCATCACAACAAAGCACTTCCACTTTTCAAATTAAATCATAATATTTTGTGCAAATCCAATTAAAATAAAATATATTTTCTCTAGCACCATTTTGGTGGTACAAAACAAACAAAGTAACATTATTCTAGAATCTATGGAGTTGCTAAGTTGTGAATCGGTTCAATCAATTATTAATAATTAACTTTCCAATCACTTATAACATAAATTTTTGTTTTTCGAATTACTTAAAGAAATCTTATTCCTGTTTATAGATCTCCATGGAGTAATACCTATGATCCTCCTCTAGAAGATGGATCAATGCCTTCAGAAAGATTACGTAAATTAGAAATTGATGCAAATCATGCATTTGATCAATATAGAGATATGTATTTCGAAGGAGGAGTTTCTTCCGTTTACTTGTGGGATTTAGATCATGGATTTGCAGGTAGATTTTTTTAATTTTTTTTTTTTTTAATGTTTAATTAATTACTCCTATGTATTTTATAAAAATGAATTAAATAGCGTAAGTTCTAAACATGTTTATACTTCACCGAATAAAATATAATAGCCAGTGAAGATACATATTCAAAATTATTTAGGTTTAATTTTATATTTGTATGATTATAATTAGAGACCGAATTTCTAAGTTTAATTTTATCGTCGAAAATTAATAATATCAAAATAATTTATGTAGATGAGCACGAATTATAAAAAATTTGGAACAAAGTTTTTTTTTAATTTTGAAACTTATGCTTTTTTCTCCAAATTGTTGTTTTATTTTTTAACTAAAACAGAAAGTAGACACGATTGGACAAAAAACAAAAAATCCTTAAGAACATAATTTTTAGGTTTTTTATTTTTTTTAATTTATTTTTAAAAAATTGTATTTTTTATTTTTCCTAAATCCTAATTTTAAAACTATTTTTATTTTTGTGAATTTTTTAAATTTTTTACGCTCTTTTAGTTTTATTATATATATTCTTTGCAAAATATAGGCCCTATTTTGGATTTTTTTTATGCTTATTAGTCGGATCTCTTATTATAATTTATTGAAACATTTAATAAAAAAAGGGGCGGGGGAGTATTAAAGGATAGTATGTAAAACTTTCTTAATTTTTTGATACTCTATATTAAATTTAATCTGATAAAAACTATATTATTTATATTAGATATTGACACAATTTATATCTTGAAAATTCTTACCATAGAAGACATTTTTATTATATATATTATTTTTAAATATTCGCAATCTTATAACATGATAGTTTTTTTATTTACTTATTAAATACAACGTTTTTTTATAGGGGTTATTTTAATTAAAAAGGCAGGTGATGGCTCTAAAAAAATAAAAGGATGTTGGGATTCAATTCATGTAGTGGAGGTTCAAGAGAAAACGAGTGGGCGTAGTGCTCATTATAAATTAACTTCCACAGCCATGCTTTGGCTTCAAACTCATAAAACTGGCTCCGGAACTATGAACCTCGGAGGAAGTCTAACTAGACAGGTAATTTATTTATATCTTTAAATAATTCACAATTTTACACAATATTTAGTAGCTGAGACGAAAAATTGAGATAAACTAGATTAAATAAAATCTATATATTATCTTCAAATTGACCACCTGATGCAATGAAGACTCGGGAAAATAATCATTTGTCTTCGCTTTCTGGAATACCCCCTTGAAAACCTGAAATATAATACTTAATATTCTTATATAAGTGACATTTTATACTTAATAAAGAGGCTTCAGGAGACCACGTTGAATCTTAAGTCCGAAACCACTGAGGGATTTTAAAGTATTTTTAATGTTGTTTTTTTTTTTGATGATTTAAATTTGTGAGCATTTTACATAATAGCTTTAATTACAATTAATTAAAAAATATTTTTTTTTTATATTTATATTTATAAAAAATGTAAAAAAAAACTATTATGAAAATTGTAATTTTTTTTTTTAATCTAAAAATGTAAAAACCATTAATATCTATTAAATATATATACTAGAAGCAGGAGGTTTACTTGGCATGTAGTTGCAGGTGGAGATGCAATATGGGAATAAATAAATAAATAAAATTTATTTATTGTCAGAATTTTTGAGGATCAGGATCAGGATCCTGTTTTTTTTTTTTTTTTTTTTCCACCTGCAACTACACGCCAAGTAAACCTCCTGCTTCTAGTATTGATAATTCTTGACCTGTTTCGTTTCTTATATCTATTAAATAGTTCAGCGCTCTTGCAAAAGATGGCAGGCTAGTCTAACAGCCGGCATTATCAGATCACCTATAAGCCTATATTTTTATGGTGTTATAAATGATATATAATATTTATAAATAATATAATATAAATTTATATAATATTTATAAACTATTCATTATTAAAAGATCAACGAAAATCAAACAAATATATAGCCCTACCATCCTGACATCTGTTGGCAAATTTTCGTAATAGTTGGACTTTTTGACTAAATTTTTAAGACCCCTAACGCCATCTTATCCCCAAAAACATGCGAACAGCTTGCCTCCTGAAGAGCCTTAACAAAGCACTCATCAATTACTGCTGATAATTCATACACAAGGGATACAAAAAGGCTATTTCAGTTCAATCTCTAAATACTTAGAAATAAGTATTAATAAAAAATATATATTTAATTATTCTATTTTAAGTGTTTTTTTGCTTATTGGACTGAATAAGTCTTTTTAATCCCTCCTTTTTATACTTGATTAATTTTATTTTTTATTTTTAAACAAGTTGATAGATAGTTCTTTACATTATTATTATGTTATATCCCCTTTTTAAGGTTGAACAAGACGCAAGTGTAAGTGAAGCATCGCCACATATTGCTAACATTGGAAGAATGGTAGAAGATATGGAAAACAAAATTCGTAATACATTAAATGAAATCTACTTTGGTAAAACTAAAGATATTGTTAACGGTCTACGAAGTGTAGAAACTCTGGCAGCCCAGAGGAAAAAAGATGCCATCAAACAAGACCTAGTTGCTGCTCTTCAAAAAAGGAATGCCAGAGGTGACAATAATTAACTAAAATTAAAAAAAAATTTAAATAAATTTATAAACTTTTATCATGGTGGTGAAATATTTTACTTTCTCCATCTCTAAGTATTTCATTAGCAAAAAAAGGTTAAATACATTTTTCTACTTCTTTTTTCTTTAAATTTATGAAAAATATTAAATCGCATTAATTTCTTTGGACACTATTTGAACTATTATATGTATATATATATCTATATGTGAAGATATATATATATATATACTTCAGAGGATACTTTTCTATCTACGATAATTCCTAAAATTTAAGGAAAACCTGGCAAAAAAATATTTTTGTCAAATTTATAATATTTTATTTATTATTTTATAAAACTTCGCTATAAAAATTAGCAGAAAAATCATTTAGATAGAATGTATTATATATTTATATCTTACTGATTTTTAAGAATTCGAAAACGAGACAAGAGAAGGATCTTCATTACTGATCTTTGTTTTTTAATTTTAATCCATTTTTGTAGCACATATATAAAATGTTGATACATAATCTGAATGATAAACTTTTATCTATAAAAAGGGTTTGGTCATATTTTTTTAGCTTCCGAAAGTTTAAACAATCTATTGAACATTTTTAATCTTCTATAATTTTATATTTTTGTTATTTTTAAAATTATTTAAGTAAATGGAAAATGATTTATTTTATTTATAATAATTTTTGCTACTAATATTTATTTATTTATCAATATGGTGTGTTTCAAAAAGGACTTTACAACTTTGAAAATTCATTATTCAGAGAACCTACAGAGGTGATTGTAGTGTCATTTTGTAGAGAAACACTCGTGTAGTTCGCTAGTGCCGAATCGCACTATCACGAGCGTATCTCTGTAGATTCTCTGAATAAATTTAAATGAATTTTTAAAGCTGTTAAGTCCTTTTTGAAACTTTTTTATTCTGATAAAGATCGAAAAAGAAATATTATTAATCGAAATTTTTTTATTATTTATTTTTTATTTTATTCAGAAAATAAAATTTTTTTACTTTATTTTTTTCTATTTATTTTTTATTTTATTCAGAAAATAAAATTTTTTATTTTATTTAGAAAATAAAATTTTTTTACTTTATTTTTTGTATTTATTTTTTATTTTATTCAGAAAATAAAATTTTTTTACTTTATTTTTTGAATTATATTTTAAAAATTCTTTAGCCTAGTCACAAAAAAAAATTTTAATTTAGAATATAACTTTATTTCAAATTGAAATAAATGTTTCAGAGTAAGTGAGTATTGATATAAAATCATGTTCAACAGATTGTTTACTTCAATTATTAAAAAACCGCCCTTTTACCTGAATCATTGAATTCTAAAATGCTCAATAACATGAAGAAAATTCAGATTTTAAATCAGCATAATTAAAATTTATTAATTGTATATGAAGAATCATATTTTTATTTGTTAGATTTTAAAAATAATTTATACATTTATTATATATATAAATATATATATATATATATACATTATATTAAATTATCGTTATTTTTGAAAAATTAAAAATGTAGCAAGATTTATATATATTTTTTTTGGATTAGAAAAGTTTTTTTTTTTTTTTGAAAAATTGTAAATAATTCTTAAAATAGATTTAAAAAAAATTAATTTTTATTTAAAATGCTTGCAAATTAAACATTTCTATCATTTATAACAAAAAAAAAAAAAAATGAATAATTACATGATTTTTAAATTTTTTTTTTTTTTTTTTTAGAATAAAAATTTAGGAATGCATTTGACAAATTTCCTACTCTTCACATTTACCATCGCTTTACTTTTTATCAATTTTATATTCATATATAATCATTCAAAAATAATTTCTCTAGTTTTTTGTTTGTTTTTTTTTGTAAAATTTTTAGATAAGGCTGTTTAAGGGAGAGTACCCATAAAAATGTGAAAAATTTATATTTTTCCAATATTTTTAATTGCATTTTATAGATTTTAGTGAATTTTATCTTTTATTTTAAATAAACATTCAATTTTAACGAAATATAAAAAGCTTGGAAGTGTATATTTTTCTTTTTTCTGATTGAAAATATCAAACGGATTATGTAGAGGCTTGAAACTTTTTTTAAGTATTCTTAAATTTAATACCGAATGTTCTCTGTTATGTTATTTTGAAAAATCCTTTATTTTTTTAAAATGGAATTATACAATTTTTTTTATACTAAAGCCAGCCAGCCATACACCATCTGAATTTCCTCAAGGTCCGGTCTGAACAGTACACGCCTTGAGGAATTCCTCAACGTGTGTGATGGCGGCCTTGAGGCCCAAAAATCCCGATTGAAATTCAATATTTTCCTTAAGGCCGGAATTCTTTCAGTTTTTCGCTGCGTGTATGGCCACGACAAGCCTTGGGGAAAATACTATCCGTGTCTTTTCGAGGTGTTCGTAGAGGAAATCCTTGAGGGGTTTTCCTTGGGGACGCCCTTAACGTGTATGGCTGGCTTAACTCTTCGATGTTAATTTTAAGAATGTTTTAAAAAATACACAAGATGTTTACATTCTACCGTTAGGTAAATTTGAGGTGGAGGTCTTTTACAAAGGAAATTGAGTTTGACCTCAGTAAAAAAAAAATTTTATTTGAGGCCATGTGCCTAGAAGTTGTTTTTAGCAGTTTTAATTTATTCAAGTTTCCCAAATATTTGGATTTCATTTTTTAACCATGTGAATAAATTAAAACTACTGAAAATAAATATTTTTATTTATTATCAATGAAATATCTTAAGCACCACCGTGACTTGACTTGAATAATTATTTTTCACAAATTATCAGCCCATTTATAAATTAATTTAAAAATTCTTAAAGAAGTATTTTTTAGGCTTTTCGATATCTTAGGTCAAATGGACTTTAAATAAATTACAATATTATATGATTCAAATTTATATAATTGGAATCTGAATCAATTATTCAAAAACCATGAATAGATTTTGCTTTACCATCCAATATAACGAGCACGTATTTAAAAAGTGACACATTTGCAGTGGAGTATCAACTATTCATGTGTAAAGACGGCTACACACGTAACTGCAAACTTGACAAGCATGCACAAATTCCCTTCGGCGCCACACGGTCCAAGCATGCTTGTGCAAGCAACAGCTTATGCCAAAAATTAACCAAAAAATGAGCGAAGCAAAAGGTTATTTATTCGAAGATAACAAGAAATACTCACTTGCTTTAAGCAGAGACATAATAAATAGTAATATTTAAATTGAAATATTAAATGAATTAATATATATTAAATAAATATCAAACGTCAAGACGTCTATAAAATCGCGGGCGAGCCCATAAAGAGTTTCGCTTGTGCATGATTAAAATTCGATCGAGCATCAAGCAGCTTGCACAATTAAAATGCTTGCGCTAAATTCTCCTATAAACGCTACAGTTTGCTTGTACAAAAAGATTGCACATGCATGCTTGTCAAGATTGCAGTTAAGTGTGTAGCCGCCTTAAGGGCGATAAACATTTTTTTTTAAAACTAATATTTTTAGTTGTGACATTTTTGTGATTTAAAAGTCAGAAAAACTCAGTTAATAGTTTTTCTCACTTTTTGAATTGTGTCACTTTAGAAATACGTTTGCAACAGTGACGTCATTTCAGTTTTTGCTTGAGGGGGCAATAAAAATTTTTACTTCCTGTGCTACTTAATTTTTATACATATATAAACTTATATATACCTCTATATTTTTATTTATACCATCTTCTATACTTATTTATAAAGAGAGAGTCTGAGTTTGTTTGTCTGTAAGGGCCAAACTCAGAATTTATTATTTTCTTCCAAAACCTTAAGGGGGGGCAAATGCCCCCTCTGCCCCCCCCCCCTCAAATGATGTCCCTGGCTTGCAATAAGAAAATACTGTGGCATTCTTGGATTTCATTTGAAAAGAGAGACGCAAGATGAATGAATATAAAAAGGATTAATTTTTCACCTCTCTCTAGACTTATTTTTTTATATAATTCCTACTAGAATTAAATTTTATTTTTATTTAGAGAGACTTTGTCTTCAAGGTATTTTTTCATTAAAAGCATATAGCTTATTTTATTAAATAATCAATTTAAGATTTCAATTCTATTATTATTCACAATGAAAGAAAAGACACTTTTTAGAAAGAGGTTGTATTTTCAATATCCTCGTTTTAGATAAAGAAAAGGAGAAACAATTTATACCCTTTTCTATTGTTTAAAAAGAAAGCGTCTTTCATTTTGTTCTTTGTAAATAAAATAAAATTTTTTTAATTGAATTTTGTTAAAAAATTTATTTGTTATCATCATAAATAAATTCCTTATCAAATATTGATTCAATTCATATTGGAAATCTTAAAAGTAGAAGCAACATGATATATCTTAATTTCCTAGTGATACAGAAGACTAAAAAACACGTTTTAAAGACTATAACAAAAACTATTTTCTCAATTTACAAATGTAAAAAAAAAAACAAATACAAAACACAACACACATATTCTTTTTAGTGAGATATGCTATCATGTTACAAAGCGCACCATTTTAATTACCTCTAGAGTTATGTAAATAAACTAGAAATGTCGAGATTATTGGAGGAAAAAATTTGATTAGAATAGTATGCATAACTTTAGTCGGGAGTCCCGGTTGTGACCTGGAGAAATATCAACACTATCATGTTGCTTCTACAATGAGGAAATAAAAACTAAAAATTACTTTTGATCAACTTTTTTTTTTATTTAATTTAAATAATAAATAGTTTATAAAACCCTTTTCATGTCCGAGAAATTTATGGCTACCTAAACCTAAACTTTTCAAAATAGATATTTCATCAGTGCTACTCAGGGGCGTATATATAAATTTTTTTCGGGGGGGGGGGGGGGGGGCCTGAACTCAAAAATTTTTCTGCGGAAAATTTTTTCTTTTGCGGAACCAAAGTTTTCCATCCTGCGGAAAAATTTGTTGCGCTGATGTCTGTATATGTGTTTGGGAAATTTCGGGGGGGGGGGGGGGGGGGCCCACGGCCCCTCCCCTTATATACGCCCCTGGTGCTACTACAAGATCCACCGATTTGTACTCAGTGTGCCCTACTACTGGACCACAGCACGGCATTTGAATTCACTCAGATTACTATTTTAGTCATCGAGAGAAATGGACCCAAATTTGAATCCACAAATTCCTCCGTAATTGAGAATATCTCTCATTTGTGCAATTAATAAATAATATATATATCACGTTTGGGGCCGTGAAGAAAATTTATTCCATTTAATATTTATTAATTCAAATAATAACCGAAATGCCGTGCTGTGGTCCAGTGGCAGGGCACACTGAGTACAATCGGTGGATCCGAGGTTCGACCCCCGGCTGCATCCTATCTTTTGAATTAATAAATATTACATTATATAATTAGATATTACTTCATGTAAAAAGATATAAGGGGGTGCCGCCGGGAGTCGAACCACGGATCCACCGATTTGCGCTCAGTGTGCCCCGCAAATCGGTGGTTCGACTCCCGGCGGCACCCCCTTATATCTTTTTTCGGGTACATGAAGTAATTACTAATTATATAAATTTCCGTTTCGCGGCTTATATACGCGATATATATAATATCTTAAATATTATATATAATTTCTTATTTTTAAATATTACATTGTATGAATTTTTTCACTGCCCCAAACGTGATATATATAATATATAAATATGTTCGTTTAGGCTGCAAACAATAAACCAGACGAATTTTTTATGAATATTATTATTAAAAATCACTCTCTCTCTGTCCATAATACGTACACTCTATCGAATTTGGTCAATGGATTTATTATATTAGTCTTCTGTCAATATGACTAATGGAGGATCAATATATTGACAATGGCTTGGCCCTGAGGATGGTCCTATCTGCGACCGAAACGTCGGCCCTGGCTGACTGAAAAAACTACTAGCTGCTGCTCATTGGAGAAATCCAGAAACCTTTAATCTACATATTATCAGCTCTACACCTCCGTCACGAACTGATAGATGTCACAAAGTGTAAAAGTTTTGCAAATATGGCAGTCACCTTGTAGCTAGCTCATCCTACCAAGATGGTTGTCGCTTCATGCCGAACAATGCAGTACAACGAATCCTCTCAACCCTTATCTTGATCCAGAGGTCGCTACTTCATATTTCAAGTAACTCGCTAATTTTAATCACCTGGCCCGGCACCAGAAAGAAATTCTCTTGCCGGCGCCGAAACCGAACCAGATTCTCCACGGCGTTTCCTTGGTGCCACTCTCACGATTATCGTTGAACACTATTTACAAGAAATTTTAAAATATATTAAACAAAAATTTTTTATCCTGAACTTTGTATTTTATTTATAGCTTAAGAAGGCCACAGAATGAGTGAAACGTTTTATGTTACTGACCGAATCAGGCTAGGTCGGGACCTCTGGAAGTTTATCCTTGGACAAACTAGTTTATCCTAAGTGCTTTAGGGTAAACTACTTTGACCTGTAGCATATACAAATACCACAGTTTATCTAAAATAAAACACCTTTGCTTCTCAATATATTATATATAATTCTATGTTAGCCCGACCTAGAGAGTTTAGAGATTTATTTTAAGGTGCGCTTCTCGGGGTGCTAATTTTGGAAGTTTCCAGCGGCCACAATTTTGAAGCTATCGACATCAAATTTTTTTTAAATAGAAGCTATTTAAAATATCTACAACTTATAGAAGCCCTTTTTTTGATTTTCGAAAAAATAAATTTTTTTTTTTAGATTAATCGCATTAAATAAAAGATATTTTTAAAAAATTCGTTCTATATCTTATAGATAATTAAATTAGTAATCATTGTGTTAAAAAATAATTAATTTTATACCCTTAATTAATTAGCTGGAATCTTTCAAATGAAATGGAATAAATCCCTTGTATTCCTATGGGGAAAACTAACGCCATCTCTTGCCGTCTCGAGTAACTCGGTAGTCAATCGTCTTCTAACGGCTTTTCGAGACGCGCACCTTAAATGTTTTTTAGGGGAGTTGAAAAATTTTACCTGTTTATAGAAATATGTGTGTTGGTTGCATAGCTTAAAAGGACTTGCTATCTCTAAGCTTTAGAGTTGTAACCGTTAGAGACGACTTCTAGAGCCATTTGAACCCTAAGTTGTTAATTAGACACGAGTCGTTCGTTGAAAAGAAAACAATTTTCAATTTTTTCTTTTAATTATTCTCTTTACAGAGCATCCGCCAAACTTATTAAGGGATATCAAATTACTAAAAGACTGATTTAAAAAAAAACTTAGAGAAAATTTATTTTTGAATAATTATATATCTAATTATCTCTTCCGAAGGGAGTTTTTTTCATGCAAAATATATTATATTAAGGTGATACATTTCAATTTTTTTATTTATTTAATTCATTCAATATTTTTATTTTATGAGATTTCATTTTTGAAATTTTTCTTTTTATTAAATTCATTAAATGAAAATATCTCTATTCTCAAGATTAATTTAATTGTATTTTATTTATAATACCGTTGATTCATATTTAATGGAAAAAATGTTTCGGATTCTACATTTAGTTGAGATCATATTTATTCAGCAAAAATATTCTAAGACAGGGGTCGGCAAGCCGCCAGCCGCACGAGATTCTAGTGCCAATATCCTTTATTAAGTTCGTTAAATTTTTAATAATTATAAACAAAAATTGGATTTGTATTTTTTTAAATATTCTCTTATGAAAATCGCACAAAATAATTTGGGGTTGCCGATCTCTGTTCTAAGATACCCTCTTGTATATCTTAATTTAGTTTTAATTAGTAGTTATTAACATTTTTTTTTTTACTAATATGTTTAAATAGTTTTAGAATAAATTAAAATATGCAAATAAAACTTTCAAGTGGCGTAGCTAGGCGGGAGCGGGGGGTTGCGGCCAGCACCGTGAAAAAAAAATTAATAAATAAAAATAAATATTTAACTTATCACAATCAATCACGAAAATTTTTTTATAAAACAAAGTGAAATGTGGCCTAAGATGCCGACAATTTCCATTCTGGGATGACATTTATTGATTATAATTCAACGCTTAATACGAGAGTTTTATATATATATTTTAATTTACAAATTGTTTCAACGAGAGCCTATTGTCGAAATTTTAAATGTTAGTATTAGAGTACTTTATAATTAATTTTTTAACGCTAATAATCTGTATTAACTTATTTATTTTTATTTAAAACTATGTATCTTTTTTTTTATATAAAATACATTTTCTTAGTCCAGATAAAGAGGAATCCTAATCTGGCCGAAACATTGAATCGATCAAGTACGAATCAAAAACAATTAATAATAAGCCTTAATTAAAACTAAATATATTGTTCATTTATAAAAAATGTTATTAAACATTATTTTTATTATTAATAAAAATTTGAAATCATATGATCAATACTTTGTCTACTGTTGGAACGCTCGTGAAGGCAATTTCTGGATTTTTCCCAGGGATTACAGACTTGCAGGTCCCCAAATTTTTTCAATGGATGTCTTAGAGCAGTTCTGCCAACCCTCCGGCTTTACTCCAGCTCTCCGGCTTTTTACCTAAATCTCCGCAATTTTTTTGAAATTTCATTCTCATTTTTCTCTTTTATATTACAAACAAGGGAGGGGGGTAATTACCCCCCTCGAGATTTGAGAAAAATATTTTTTTGGGAATAAAATTTTAAAAATTAATACTTAGAAATTTGATTTGTATATATATTCTGGTAAACAAGTACAGAATGTACCTTTAAATTACCGAAAGTAAGAAAAAATTGGGTCCTGTGCGAGAGGTCACACCAGATTACCCCCCCCCCCCCCGCCACCCCCGAGAAACTCCTCTGGATCCGCTCTTGATTACAAATCCGGAGAACAATTACTAATAAAAAAAACGAACACTAAAAAAAAAAGGTCAAATGAGATTCGTATTCTAAACAGATGGAGTCTTTTGAGTAACTCTAAAACTTTTTTGGAAATCTTAGTTGGCAGCACTGTCTTAACTGTCTTAGAGCAGTGGTTCCCAACTCATGGTTCCACCACTGGTGGTTCGCGAAGGGGTCCCAAGTGGTCCGCGAGGCGGGTGTCATTATTAAAAAAAAATGATTTATAAATTGCTCAGGGGCCCACATCTTGTGGGTACGTGGATGGCGACCACGAGCTGCCCTAGCTGGGACTGGCAGTACTTCTTTTCTTTGCATGTCAGTCAGTCTCTTTCCTTCTATATTTCTTCTTCTATAAGAAGAAAGATTGTAAATTTATAAAAATTATCATTTTTGTTAATTATTTTTTATTAAATTTAATATTATAAAAAAAATTAATTGCGTCGGCACTTATTCATAGTGTAAACAAGAAGAAGGAATCGTGCTCCAACAGATTCTCCCCCCCCCCCCTCGCTAACTCTCTTTCGATCACCTTCTAAAACATTTGTAATAGGCCTAGTACATTTTTTAAAAATACTTTCCGAATATTTTAAGAATTATTTAAAGTGATCTCTGGATAAAATTGAAGTGTAAAAGTGGTCCGTGGCTTAAATTGAGTTGGGAACCTCTATCTTAGAGGTTTGGATTTGATCTGAGATCTAGAAAGAGGTTGTTCTCTGTTCTTTTTGGGCTGAGTTCGGGACCTCAATCTGAGGGATAGTCAGAAATAAGCATATAATGAATTTAATTTGTTTCTTGTACTTGCATGCCAATTTATAAAATAAAAATTTTGATTTTCAGTCCTTTAAAATTGTTAATGTCCCGGAGTTGGTTATATGGGTATAATACATGTTCATTTATGGTGATGGCTGGCCTCAGAGAAATAACAGGACATTTGCAGCCAAATTTTCTTTTATTTAGATTATCGCCCTCACGGTGATGTTTCGGCCTGAGGTCTTCAGATCCGGCTGGCAATAATAATAATCTGTGGATATTTTTTAAAAAACATAGACTTTCATCATGTGTTCTGCTCACAGCAAAATGTAAAGAAAAAAAAAAATACTGACTCCATCACTATTAAGCCTACGGCCACAGTTCTTCAACAATGTATATTTTTTATGTATCATAACGGACGAGTGAGAATGATTCTCACTACAGGGGACAACTCGCCTATGATACATAAATATACATAGATCTATATATTATATCCATAGTACCATCTCTGGAACATTAACACTTTAAAAGGACTGAAGATGGGACAATAAAATTATCCAGAAACGTTGTCGTTGAATTGTAAGAATCGGAGGCTTCTTATTTTTGGTTGTACATGCTCCTTCTGCAGTTTTATAAACAAACAGCCACTGACTTCATTGATTTATAGTATTTTATTTAATAATAATAAAAAAATAATACAAATGGTGAAATTTTCAAATTTAATTATATTTTTATTATCTTAAAAATAGAATTTGAAAAATTAAAAAAAAAAAAATGAGCAAATATTTTCTAATTGTTATATAAATATATAAAATATATAATTATTTTATAGTAAAAGTATATTTATAAAAATTAGTAAAAATATATGCTAGTCAGTGGCATACCTAACTGGAGAGTGCGCGGGGAGGGGGGAGGGGTGGGGGTGGGGGTGGCAAACAAACACTAGGGGCTTCATTAATTTTTTTACACACATACTAGCATATGTTTATTAAAGCTTTTGTGGTTTAAAATTATTATTATTATGTGAATTTTTAATTATGGACCATATTTTGTATTAATTATTTATTAAAATTATAAATACTGTATAACATTTCGACTGCTTATTCTGCAGTCGTTATCAAATCCTGTTTACTTCTCAAGTGAACTAACCTTCACGAACGTTACGTGCCTTTTTATATACAACGACGTCAGAGCTGTCTGCAGGCAGTCCTATTGTATCTAACTTCATAGTAATGCCTGCAGATGACGCTGACGTCGTTGTATATAAAAAGGCACGTAACCGTCGTGAAGGTTAGTTCACTTGAGTCGGAGCAAGTGAACAAGACTTGATAACGGCTACAGAATAAGCAATCGAAACGTTATACAGTATTTATAATTTTAAATAAATAATTAGATAATTAGTACAAAATGTGGTCTATAATTAAAAAAATATATATATATATATATATATATATAGCTATTAAAGTAAGGATGCTAATGACTTGAAGCATAACGGGAGGGGGGTGAAGCGAATCCTCCCCTTTAACATACATTGGTGATACGCCACTGACTAACAACTATCTATATATACAGAGAGTGCAATAGAAATAACGATCATATTTAAACCCATAAAAAACAATATGATAGAGATTGCTTATATATAAATTTTATAAAACAAAAAATATATTTGTAACACCAGTAAATACTGGGGTGGGTTAAATAAAATTTTGCACCAAAAATGAATTTTTGTAAATCGTCTCTCTAAAAATTACAAATGTTTTTTTTGCATTTTCCCGAAAATCCGCATTTGTGTGATCCACTACTCACTGGTGCCACTAATATAATAATATAGTTAATTATATATATATATATAATGTCTATGAGAAATGTTTTGAAAAATAAAATAATATAGTCTTTAAAAATTTAACAAACATAAATAATAAAATTCTTCCCAATTTTTTAAAAAGGTGAAAATTTTTGTTAGAAATTTTCAGGTAATTTTTAAAAACAAATCACAAAATTAATAATTAAAAAGGACGAATTTGATTTTACATTAATATTAATATAGATAATTTTATTTCATTTTACCTCTACCGAAACTCATGAATTATTTAAAAACATTTAGGAGAATATATTTATTGCATTATGTACCCTGTTTGATTGAGCCTATTCTAATTTTTTTTTATTTCATTTCATGAAACTAAAAACCTACAGTCAGGACAGGGTTAGTTAATAATAATTGTTCTAAATAAAACAAGAATATCATTTGAATATAGAGAATCTAGTTTGGAATATGATTAAAGAAAAATATTTTAATTAAGAAAAGAAAAGGGATTAGTATCTATTTCTTTCATCTTTGAGACATCAACTTCCAACGTAAGAATAAATAGGCTGCAATACGTAAAACTAAAAAGATTACTATTAGAGCAATAATATCGATTGTGAAGTTCGCATTTTGCATATCGAGCTCTTCAAGTGTTGTATTTGGCATTTTGAAATGGCAATACATCTGAAAAATAAAAATAATAATTATTGATCTAATGATAGAATCAACATAAGAGAGTAATGGAAATGGAAATAAATAAATAAACAACGAGTGAAGGAGCAACAACTTACTCACACATTTGTTAAATATAATTTTATGTAATCGAACTGAAAAATATGATTGACAAATAATTCAAGAAATGAACAGATTTGTGCTGAGGAACATTGACAGATGAAACAATTTAATCTATCTCGATTTAGAATCAGAATTCAAGGTCTTATTCTATCCTAATTAGTTCACGGGATATTATTTAAACCACTAGAACAAGAGGCGGATATTCTACCACTGTGCTATGGCCCAAGGACGAGCAAGAATTTAAGAATGACCTAATGTAATTTATTGAGACCAGATCCGGACAGTAATAATAATAATACCTAAATCATAGATTCCATGTTAGATTTCCTCGTTTCCACAGCTAGAACACCCAGACTGATTAGAAGATCAAGAAAAAGATTTGAGCTCAAAGGGCCCGGACCCCCTCAGAAAAAAAATTTCAAGAAAATGATTTTTTTTTTATTGAAATTTTAAACATGAAAATTATTTTTTAAATATAATTTTAAGGTTGCAGCTCAAAGGGCCCGGGCTCCGGGGATAAGGCCCCCTGCTCCCCCCTGTCTGCGGCCCTGGTAATACCACACCAACTAACAACTCCACTATTTGACTCAATGCTCTGTCATTCGAGTTCATACACTATGTATATATTGTTTGTAAAGATATATAAGAATATTTTTATTTTTCTAACTGTTCTTCCAAAAAATATATATATTTCTATATTTTTGTTTGAAAAAGTGCGTAGCATAAAAAAAATGAAATATATTAACATATAAGCATTTTTTTAATAAAACTTTTGTCTTTGAGGCTCCTCGAAAGCTCAGAAATATCCGGTATTTTAAATATATTTTTGTATATGGATATTTAAAAATGAGCCTTATCTAATTTAAGCAGAAACTGTCTCTAATATTCTTGAGTTTCATAGAGGCTCATTTCCTGGCTGCCTGCTACTTGACTTATTGTTGTAATTCAACAGCCACTTCACAAATTGCCATAAATAAATAAATCAAATTGAATAAGATTTTTATTTTAAAACTTTTTATACGTATAATCTCAATTTTTTTTTTAAATTGGCAAAAAAAAATTTATTCAAGCTTTTTATATCAAACGACAGACAGACCTATTGTGTTTTAAGTTTGGTTTTCATGTGATAACCTATCCAATTATACCGTAAAACTATAGAATAAAAAAATATTTTCTCCAAAATTATAACTCAACTAACTTTAGAAAGAATAAATAATTTTTTTCCTAAAACTCCGTGTGCTCGATGTTTTTTTGCCAATGGGCGTAATCTTTAAATTTAGTTTTTTTTTATAACTTTTTTCTTTTTTGTAGTAAGATATGTAAAGTGTGCAAATAAAGAAAATACTTCTCAATTTCGATTTTTATTTTAACTTTTTTTAGCTGTGTGATACGCCCGTAAGCTAAAATAACTTCGATATGTATATAAAATTTCAAAAATATATAAATACCTGATAACATGCTAATTTTTCTCTATTGAATGAGTAAGTAGCAAGAGCTGTGCCCTCGAAACCATATCGAATATAACTCAAATAAGTAATCCATCGTAGATAAACCGGAATGGCATCGAAACTGACGAAGAATCCAGAGAATAAAAGGAATGGCACAGACATAACCGGTGCAAGAAAGACTCCGTTTTGTACGTTCATTGCAGCACCAACGACAAGACCGACGGATTGAGCAACGAATGAGATCAAGAGACAGGCGCTAAGAAACATCGCGTAACGCATGTATTCTAACGGTTGGCCAGTTAGATAATACACGATTGTGATGTAAATGATGCAGAAAATCGTCTGGAAAAAATTCAAATATAAGATTAATAAATAATAGAGTGCGAGTGTATTTATTGAAATTTATTTGGTTATAATGATTAATTTGGAACTCAAAAAAATATTAAATTCACAATAAATATTGATTTATCTATGGAGGAAAAATAAAATTTAAAGAAACAAAATATAAAATAAATAAAATAAATTAATTGCAACGAGTAGTGACTGAATGTATAATTAATAATGAGAAATAAGGCAGCCAGTGGTGTCATTTCAACTTTTCCTGAGGGGGGGGGGGGGCAAACTTTTTACAAATAGGTATCTCAAATTTGGCCAAAAAATATATTAAATAAATAGTTTAAAATCAGATGCAAGAATTTTCTACAAATTAGAAAATATAAATAAAAGGAGATGAGTAGTATAGACTGAAGTATAAACTACTTCAGTCATGATTTTAAAGCCATCTCTAAGCAATAATAGTCGAATCTACATCTCTAACGCGCTATTTTGCCAATCGGTTAGAATTTATATATTTTTTCATGAGTCCCAAAATAATTTATTTAAGGGTAAATAGGATGGAGTGGCCTCAAAATTTGTATCTCAAATAACTAAGGCATTTTAAGAAAATTTTTTTTTTTTAATGAATTTAATTCATTAGAAATTTAATAGAATTTTTTTTTTTATTTAATTTTATATTAAATTAAAAAAAAAAAAAAAAATTAATTATGATAATTTTTTAATAATCCACAAATTTCTATTTCTATTTTTTTTTTTTTTTAATCTAAAAATTATTATTATATAATGGTTTTAAAAATTCAAGACAGAAGTGTCCAAAACGAGCTTTCTTATAGGCTAGGGTGGATTTTAAAGCCATCTCTAAGCAATAATAGTCGAACCGATTTAGATCAAATAAACCATTACCTGAAAAGGGAGATCAGAAACAGTAATTGCCATGTAATATGAACGCAGCGAGTACCAACGATTGAAATTTTCTTTTATTAGTACAGGCATTTCGAGCGGAACTAAAAAAAAAGAACATTTAAAAAAATCAATTAAATTATTTAAAAAAAAAGTTGAATAAATTTAACTTACATGAAAGAATAGTGATAGTCATTGAGGTATACATGAGGAAAAGCATGTTGAAAAACAAGAAACCTAAATTGCTAAGCACTTTAGCACCGTCATTTCCAATATCGTAGTAAAGAGCTCCAATCAGAAAGCCAACCAGAATATGAGCAAAAAGACGTAGATACATAAGAGTCTGTAAAAATAATTTAATCAATTAATTTAAATTATAAAATTATATACTAAAGAAGGAAGTGTCGAAATTAAAAAAGAAATTTCGGAAAATGAAGAAGAATATATTGATAATTAATTAAAAAAATTGCGGAGAAATCAATCTGATTGAAAAAATTTTAACAAAGAACTTGTAGTCAAAAAAATCTGGTGTGACTGGTCGCACAGCACACAACTTTCTCTTACCCTTGTCACACCAAATTTGCTCTATATATTATATTATATTTTAGATGGTCTGATGATGATGATGATTATCGAAAGGGAATAAATTTATTATTGTGTTTATTGTTCATTTGAATATATATTTTCACAATAAGATCTTTGTGAAAATTTTTTCAGTCAGATTGATTTCTCCGCAATTTATTGATTTTTAAGAATAACACATCATTAATTCTATAATTATTAATTTGTCTTTATAGCGTTTCATTGCCCAAATAAGCAATTATTATTATTAGGAGAATTTTTAATTATAGATCACATTTTTGTATTAAATATTTATTAAAAATATATATAAATACTGTACAACGTTTCAACTGCTTATTCTGCAGCCGTTATTTTTAATAAATATTTAATACAAAAATGTGGTCTATAATTAAAAATTCTCCTAATAATAATATTTCAAACCACAAAGCAACAATTATTAAATTTCGAAAACAAAAATAGCAGCCGGATATTTGAAATTAAAAGCCTGTAAATTTCAAATGAATATTCATATAAAATCACATAACAAAAATCTTGGCTACGCTACTGGAAGGGGTCTTAAGGAATAAATTAAGTTTTATAGAATTTTTCAATATCTAAGCCATTAATTTGTAGCCAATTCATTCGCTTGGGACGGGAAGAGAACCTCTGATCCATAAACGCAAGGGGTAAATAAATACTCTACTACTGTGCAAATAAATTAAAAAGTGAAAAATTCTATAAAAGCAAATATTTAGGCAATCACTAATTTTTTATCTTCGCTCAGGGGCCCACTACATCTTGTGGGTACGTGGATAGCGACCACGAGCTGCCCGAGCTGGGACAGGCAGTCTTTATATGTCTGTTTCTTCCTTCCTCTTTTCAACAGGCTTCAGACCGTGCGATGGGCCTGCCTGTTCTATCCTTTTCGGTCGCAAAAAACGCATGATAGGGTTGGAGGGAAAAAGTGAGGTCCGCCGGCCCCGCATCGAGGGAATAAGGCGAGGACAGAAGAAGAAGAAGATCTGTATTCTTACCCAATCTCTCCGACTGAAAAGAAGTGTTCGTTTAAGTACAATCCAAAATTGCTTCCATTCTGAAATTGCATATCGGCGTTTCTGGTCACTATTATCAATGAAAGCGGTTGTTGGATCCGCTCCGTCATTATCTGCACTCATCACATCCATTGGAATGAAAACATTGGCACTGCAAGATTCTATAAAAAAAAATGAGAAATTTAGTTTTTTTCTAGTTTTCACACCTTTCTAACTTTGGAAATGTGATTTAGATTTTTTGAGAAGAGTTATATGGCCACATGAAATCAGTCGAGGAATATTTTTTTTTTTTTAATTTTGTAAGAAATTAATATAAGTAAATAATTATGAATATCTTGGAATGCAGAAGTCTTCCAAGTACAGGGCGAAGCCTAATAAAGAGTTATTTTTCAAAGGCTGTTAAGTAAAAGCACTTCGTTAAAAATATTTTTTTATATACCTAATCTTAAAATACATGAAAAAGCATTTTCTGCAAGAGTAAAACATGGGTTATTTTTAGAAGATAACTCCGGTAAGATGGAGTCCGTTTAGGGCTTCAATTGTTCGAGGAAGTTTATCTTGGTAAACTTTGGTTGTCAGATAACCCCTCAAGAAAAAGTTATGTTATGAGATCCTGGGAGCGAGAGGGCCATGCACATCCCCGTTTCGGGAGATCACAGGAAGTTGTTCAAATCTCACTGGCAATGCTGCGCAATGTGATCAATCAGTCACTTCAAGCTTCAAGGTCCGGCTGGAGGAATGTGCGTCTAAACGGACGCCATCTTACCGGAGTTATCTTCAAAAAATAATCGATGTTTTACTATTGAAGAAAATTCTTTTTCATGTATTTTAAGATTATGATATAAAAAAATGACGAAATGTTTTTAATTAACAGCTTTTGAAAAATCGCTCTTTATTAAGCCTCACAACTAATTTATCAATTTTTTAAAATAGATTTAGTAAGTACCTTGATTATTTTTAGTGATATCGTTTGTAAGGTTGGTAATCCCAGGAACGAGTCCAGGCAAAATGGCGACCTCTGAATTCGATTGAGGGTTTTCGTTGTTTTCTTCTGTGGAAGTGTTTATATTCGAGCCATTAGAAATGGTTACAGATTCCACGGTGTTGACTTTACCGGAATCAGCAATTTGCTTAACGCCATCAGCACCAGCATTATTTAATTGTTCTGGTTCAGGGAATGGTTTACCAGTACGAATATCATTCTTGCCATTTTTAATCGCTGTTACCAATTTTCTAATATTGTCTCCATATTCACCACAGGAAACCTCAATGACTATATTAATAAAAAAAAATTAAATAAATAAATAAATAGGAAAATAATCTTATATCTAATAAAAATGACTTACTAAAAGAGGCAGGGTTGTGGTAACTGGGACAAACAAGCCCCAGGGTTCCTAAAAATGGAACTAATTGAGAAGTAGAGCCTTGATAAACACATTGTCCTTCAGCCAATGTATACAATTGATCAAATTTTTCGAAAAGACGAGCGCTAGGTTGATGAATGGTACAAATAATGGTTCGGCCACCTCGAGCAAGAGATTTCAAAAGAGAGATACATTGAAAGCAGGAAGAACTGTCTAAGCCGCTGAAAAAAAAATTTATAACTTAAAATGGGTCGACAATAACTGTAGCTTTATTATTATTATTACAAAAAATAAAAAATAAATAATTAAGCAAAATGTTTTGTTACCTAGTGGGTTCATCGAAGAACATAATCGGTGGATTATTGACCAATTCTAAAGCGATAGAAAGACGTTTTTTTTGGCCTCCGGATAAATTTGATGTCATCGTATTTCGGTGTTCAATTAGACCAAGGGTATCCAAAATTTCAGTAATCTGAAAATAAATAATTGAAAAATTTACTAGGACTGTGATAAATATTTGAACCGTCTAATTTATTTGCGAATGGAACAAAAATCTATTTATATATGAAAATCTCGGATTTTTCGGCTTCGGCCACATAGCAGTGAGATCTGGAATCAGGAAATGCAGAACCCCAACATCTTTTTAATTTATGATAATTAAGATTATTTAATTTACCCTAATAGCGAGATAAATTTGATCATATACATAAATTAATAACATAATTTTGATGGTGAGCTTTTTTTTTGCATTTCCTCATTCCTGATGTCACTGACGGTGGACGAAACAGAAAATTCTGAGATTTCCAATATCCTTAGAGAATAAAAGAAATGTATAAATAATTAAATAGTTCCTGGATGACCAGTGTGTTTTTTTTTTATATATAAAATTCAAAAAAACTAAAAAAGTACATCAGTAAAGTACTAATACTCAAGGTTTATAATTAATTCCCCAAAAACATTTCAGAGATTCAAATTATTACTACGTTACTCCTCGTTTCAAATACTTAATTTGAAATAGATTCATTGAAAATTGTGGATTTCTATAGAACATACATACATACATTTTCCATTTCATTTTTGTACAATATATTGTATTATTGTACTCTACTTCTAATAGAAGATAGAGGAAGAAGATAGATAAATAAAAAAATAAAAAATTTCTTTTAAAAAAAACGCATCGAAAAATCCCTTAAAATGCCCAAGTTATTTGAGATATAAATTTAGGGTCTACGCCACTCTTTTAAAACCAATATAAGCTTGAAAGTCTGAAAATGACAGAGGAAATATCTGCTAAAACGTCCAAAGAAGAGTATTTCTTTTTTTTGGCTGCATTATAAAAAGTATTCTGATCCTGTTTTGGTTTATACAAAAGGACTGAAATGCCAAGTTGGATATGCCTTTATTGTTCTGTTTGGTGACTACCGATCTTTTAAACTCTCTTCAAATACAAGAAAAACTTAAAAAATTGAACTTGCTCTGAGGGGAATAAATAAATAATGAGAATATATTGACTGTTCATTGAAAAAATCAAGGGGATTAATTAATTCCTCCCATTAGTGAATTATTTTGTGTTTAATAAGAAATTTTAAAAATAGGAAGCGAAGTTGATTTAAAATTTTTATAATAATAAATGAGGTCAGTAAATATGACCTAAAAAGATAATCAATTTATTTTAAGTTTCCATTTTTTAAATATTCCATTTATGATAACTACGTGTGAATTCAAAAAAGTTTCTTATAATTTGATCTACAATCAAAAGTAAATAAAATAAAATACATATTATACATGTTAAAATTTCAAATCATTAATAAAAATCAGGTGTGATTAAAGCACTCACATAACTTTCTCTTTGGTAATCGAAAGTTGTGTACTGTGCTTGTCACACAAGATTTTTTGTGTCGAGATATATTAAGTTTCCCATAGCACCTTAGTTCCAAACTGACCATTCATAAGTAAAAATGTCAATTAATTCAAAATTTCCATAGACTTGCTTGAAATAAACTATGGTTATTTTTCAAAATTGTAATCTCATATTCGGAAATTTTATATACAATAGAGAATACTAAATAAATATATAATTTCATAAGAATTGGAAAATTTTTTTTAATGTGTGAAAAGTTCCAAAGGGGCCCCCTTTTGAATCGAAATTCACATGCAAATCCCCATAGGGAATTAACATTGGCTCTATGGAAGGAAGAGCCAGAAAATGAATTTGAAAAATCTGAAATACATCAGTAAAGTGTACTTCAAACAATTTTCACGAAAAGTTTTACTGATTTAATTTTTAAAGAGCATCTAAAAAATATTTAATACATGAATTTTAATCAAAATCGAAAATGTACTTCAGTAAAGTACTAGTACTTTTTGGCTGATTTTGTTCAAAAGCTTTCTTTAACTGTCCGGGAAGGTACCTAACTTAAATATAAAATTTCACCCTCGTAGTTCATTTCCTTCATGTCTTAACCCAACACACAGACGGATCAATTTGCGTGACACTTTTTTTGGATTCAGACTCAATCCATCAAAATCTCGACCTTAAATATTTGACATGATCAGAATACTTTCTTACTAAAGTAATAGAAAGTAAAAAATAGTTGTCAGAAAATGATGATTGACAAACTATTAATATTCAACAATTCCTAACTTTCTCAGTGGAGTAACTAAACCTCGTGGGGTGTGGCCCACCTCTTCAATTTTGTATTTAAAAAAAATGAACAAAATTTATTTGATGAAAAAAAAAACAGATAATGACCACTTCTTCCTTTTCTTCTTTGGAGATTTTGGCTGAAAGTTTGAGTCTAGTGGCGACGTGCATTGCCTCATCGACGGTGAGATTTGCATGCAGTTGATTGTCTTGCATGATATATGCAGAGAGTTTCGAGAAATGTGACATGACACGTTCATGGCCGTTGATGGTGATCGAACCGGCCATTCCGGAAGTTCTGAAATAAAAAAAAAAAAATTTATTTAATTCATTTATTTTTAAGTAAATATTTAGCTACTTTAGGAAAAAATCTTTATGATAATTAACTTTATTTAATATTCTTTCCATGTGTTTACTTTATAACATTTCAAAAAAGCTTTTAAAACGTCGTCACAAATTATTGATTCTAGAAGGGAGGAGGGGGGGGGGACAAAAAGTATTTTTTTAAATTAATTATATAATAAATATGGAAGTGCAGGCAGCCAAAAATAAAAGACTCTCGATACACTGCGAATGTTCAGAGGTTTCGGGCAAAATTTATTCGGTTGGCGAGCCAAGTATAAAATATTATATAATTAATAATATTTAATGGCTCGATAATTCATATTAAAAATAGTAATAAAGACTATCTATGAAAATAGAAAATTTGAATATTATAAAGACTTTTAAACTCCTATATCATCATATTTTTTAATTGATATAGGACAGAAGAGTTGGCAGCCAATATGCGAGCCTCTATATTAAAGAAAAACTCCCAAGTGTGGAAACGTTTCGGACATTTTTCTGCAAATAGCCTCTTTGTAGTATTATCTACTTGCATTAAGACTTGCATTGTCAAGATGAAAAGAATGATTTGTCATCGTAGCATGAGAGCAGAAGGTTTTTTACTGGCTGGATACCCTCGCCTTTTCTTAACCCCGTGCAAATAAAGACCCACAGACATATTTGGTTCGGGCTGGCCTGCGGCGACCCCTCGCCTTTCCTCAGTCTGAATATGAAATATATTTCGCCACCTATCTTATTATTTGAAGGATTTAATTATTTTATTATTAGTGGACATTCAAGTATTACGTAAGCAATCTGGGAGGGGGTGTACATCACATTTGCTGACAAGAGGGAGTTAATCAGTTGCTTGCCTAAATATTTTTTTATATAAAAGGTCGTTTTTGAGAAAAAAAGATAAAACAAAAAATGAAATGTTTACGGAATGCTTTGATTTTCATAATGAGAGATACCCCAAAACTTTTTAATTTTCAAAAATTATTTGGGGATCCGAGTAATTTTTCCTGGATATATAAGAGTAAAAATTTTATTTTAAAGTTCCAAAGATAAATTGGACAAACGGAGTGTGACAGACGGACGGACACTCAGCTATTATACCTACTATATCTTTATATCTATCTTTTATCTATATATAGACCCTATTTAAAAATCTTGTGGGACTGGTCGCACAGCACACAACTTTTTCTTACCTTCGGTAATCAAAAGTTGTGTTCTGTGCTTGTCACACCAGATTTTTTTGAGTAGACATATATTTAGTTTCCAAATAAATTTTAAAGAGCATATAAAAAATAATTAATTTTTTAATTTTAATCAAAATCGTTAGGGCGAATTTTAAGAAAATCAAAAAAAAAAAAAAAAAAAAAAAAAAAAAAAAAAAAAACTGAAAAGGTACATCAGTAAAGTACTAGTTCTTTTTGGCTGATTTTGTTTAAAAGCTTATTTTCAGCCTTTTGTGGGTGCCTAACTTAAATATAAAATTTAAACCTCGTAGCTCAATTCCTTCATGCTTAAAATTGAACACAGAACAGACAACTATGTTGAGAAAAACACTTTTTTAGACTCGGGGGATCCCACAACGTGTATATTAGGGTGGTCGCAAGAAATTGATGTCCGAATATCTTTGGCGGGAACCTCTAGAAAGTTGCTAAATTATGTAAAAGTGAGATAGGGAAAGGATGAGCGTGATCGAATAACCCTAAGACCTGCCTCAACGGGCCTGAAGTTTAGTAAAACTTGGAGACATATCAAGGGTAGCATTGTCTAAACTTCTAAATCATTTGTGGTATTTAAACCAAGAGCAGGTTGCTTTTGCTTTTTTTGATAATACTTTAGATCAGTGGTTCCCAACCGGTGTGCCCCGGCACCCAAGGGGTGCCGCGAGATATTTAGATGAACAAAAAAAATAATAATAATAAAGAGGCGGGAAAAAAGTTAGCGATCGTGAATGTTTTAAACTTTTCACTTTTCTTGACGTTCAGAAGAAATATTAAGGCTAAAATAATTCCTTTTAATCCCTCCATATTTAATTCATGGCCCTTCGATTAAGAGGTGGAAATAACATAAGAAGAGGGCTCCCCCCAAAAACGGTACGGGGTGGGGGAAAACGGAGGTCATATTTGGATTCAGGAGGTCATTTTACTTAAGAATCTGATGAAATTATTTCGGAACTCGAAAAGAAATTTCATTTCACCCTATTAGTGTTATTTGAAAATCAATGTGATGAGCCTCTTAACCATATTCGATTTTTTGCCCATACCATGAAAACCGTTGGTTTTACTAAAGAATGTTAAAGGACTTTTTCTTAGTAAATTTAATGCTCTTCAAAAAATTACTGATACACTTTTTTTGTTGGACTGACGTTCTAGGAGTTACAGATGTTAATAGTCAAATTTAGGGGAATCGATGAAATTTAGGGCCGATGAGGCAGGTCTTATCGTTATCCGATCGAGCTCAAACTTTCTCAATCTACTTTTTACACCAATTGTCAACTTTTAAGAGGTTCCCGCCGAAAATACAGCCAAAAAAATTTTCTCCCCTTATACCTTGCAACCACCCTAGTGTATATACACAAAAATCTCGACATCGAATTTTTGACATGAATCCAATCTTTCTCTCTCTTTATATACATATATAGGCAAGAGAAAGTAATGGAAAAATGTTTTTATGTATTTATATGTTCTATAGAAATCCACATTTTTCAATGAAACTTTTTCAAATTAAGTACAGTAACGCCAAAGGCGGGCTTTGTGGCTAGTAATTTTATAGGAAATTAATCAAATTTATATTATTTTAAAATTTATATTGTATATTTTTTATTAGATCATCGGTTTAATGTTATTGGTGTAGGTAAATTTTACTTAAGAGTTTTTTTTAATAATTTTATGTCTAGCCTTTTGCTTTTTATAATGTGACAAAGAAGAGAAATAGTTTTGAATAAATTTAAATTAATTTTTTTTTCTCATAACCTTCAAATATTTTGCTTATCATTATTAGAATTTAAATACTAGATTGTAAATTTCTTAGTACCGGATGATTAATTTCAAGAAACATTAATCTAATAATTATTTTGTTTAAGTATATATTTTTTTTTTCAAGTAAATAGTATTATTTTGATAAGTAAAATTACAAATTCAAATAAAACATAAGACAAAGCAATTGAGCCACTACTAAGACCTTGAGTTGAGACAACCAAAAATCTTAGCGTAATTACTATTCCCCAACAAATCTACTAAAAAAAGATGATTTATTTAATTTAAAAATTGGGTTGTCTAAGTTTAAGGCGGCGATATACTAAACTTATACCTTTGAATATTTTTTTGACGAAAAAAAAAAAAAATTACATAAAACGGACAAACTCTGTTCGCTTTTTTTTCAACCTTCAAGGAAAATTCAATTAGGTATAAATACAGGTTTGAATAGATTATTAAGTTATTTAGAAAATATTCAAACGGAGTTAAACACAATTTATACAAATAAAGTCTTTTTTTGTGAAACTATAGAAAAAAATATGTACTTAACGTTCGCTTACTCGCTAAAACAATCGGCCAAAAAGTACTAGTAGTTTACTGAAGTATTTTTTCATTTTTTTTTTGTTTATCAAAATTAGGTCTAACGATTTTGATTAAAATTCATACTATTTTTTAGATGCTCTTTAAAAATTATATTTTTTGTAAAAATTGTTTGAAGTACACTTTACCCTTTCGATGTATTTTAGTCCAAATTAATTTTCCGGCTTTTCCTTCCATAGAGCCAATGTTAAATCCCTAGGAGATTTTCATGTAAATTTCGATTCAAAGGGAGTCTTGGATTCTCTATTATTGAATAAAATATCCTAATAAGATATTAAAATTTTGAAAAATAACCATAGTTTATTTCAAGCAGTCAACGTTTGGAACTTAAGTGCTATGGGAAACTAAATATATCTCGACACAAAAAATCTGATGTGATCAGCACGGTGCACAACTTTCTCTTACCGAAGGGTAAGTTGTGCGACAGTCACACCAGATTTTATTCACTTATGATCCAAGCATAGGCGCCGGAACTGGGGGGGGCAAGGGTACATTGCCACCCCTGGCATCCTCTAGGAGGGGGCAGAGGGGGCAATATGTCTTCTTTTATTTCATTTATTTTTAAAAATGATATATTTTTACTTTTGAAAAATAAAATCTTTTAAATTAAAAAAAATTAAAAGAGTAAGAAATTCATTTTTTTCCCAAAATATTTTATATAGACCCTATTGTATTTCTAATTTCTAAAAACATTTTATATTGAATTAAAATAAGAAAATTAAAAATATTTATTTTCTTCCAAATAGTATAAAACAAATCTACTATATAGCCTAAAAAAATATTTGATAAAATCACTAGCAAATTTTTTAAAATTTTAATATTATTAAAATTGTGATTTTATATAAAATTTTTAAAGCTTTATAGTAGATTTGTTTTTGTTTTATACTATTTTGAACATATTAAATTATTTTAATTTTCTAAAAAATTTTTTTTTGCCCTCCCCCCCTGATTCAAATTCGTCCTGGCGGCCCTGGATCCAAGTGGTCAATAAATATACCTTAACACAAAAATATCTGGTGTGACAGCACCACGTTAAGTCACACCAGATTTTTGATTTTCTATTAATTTAGAAATTAATTCATGAAATATACTATTTTCAAATTTAATATTTTAGATTTGTCAAAAAATTATAACAACCTGGTTATAATTCGAGGAATGGATTTTTTTTAATATTATAAAATAATTATTTTAAAAATGCAAAGCCCCCCACTTAGAGCACCTGCCCCTTCGGCCACCCACCTAATTAAAAGTTACTGTTCTCGAGACAGTGATGGATGCCAAAAGTTTCATTTAAAGCATGTCAAGCCTTTGAAGAAATATGTGAAGTTTAAGGAGAGTGAAATCGTACGATTTGTTCACTTTCGATTAGTACACCGCCTCCTTACTTATGGACCACGAGGAGGGGGTACAGGAAAGAGAAAATATTTCTTAGAGCTAGAAAAGCAACACTCCGTGAGTTGCTTTATTCGTCCCAAATTTTAAAAAATTTGAACATTTTTTTTTATAAACCAACCTATGCGCAGTGCAGTAAACTGGCTATTTCTGTGCACTGTGCGAGAAGACACTTAACCTTTCACAAACAAAAATCAGTCCTTTTAGAGTGACGAAATTACTAAGATAAAGTGACTGGAAATTTTTTATTTATTAAGAGATACTAAACCGACTCGAGAAATTGTTTTAATATTTTTTTAATCTAATGGACCAATTAAAAAACATTACCCAAAGTGGTCTTGGCGTCTGCAAGTTGTTTGAAATGTTAGTGCTCTAGGATTATAGTTAATATAATCTATGCATAAATAATAAAAACCCCGCCTCCTTGCTCCGGAGTCCATCTTCATTTCCAAAAAAAAAAAAAAAAAAAAAAACATTTTTATCGAAATTTTTGGCAATATGACGAAAGTGAATTTAAAGTTTAATATTAGATATGGGCAAAGGTATAGATTTCGCTTCTTGGGCTCAGCGATGAAAATTTTTCTAAATTACATTGGCTAACAAATTAATTTAGCCAGAAGATCCTTAAAATTTAGGGATAACTTAAAAAAATAAAATAAACATCATTAAAGATAGATTTAACAAGACTGTGAGTGTTTTTTTATTGGTGGGGCCAAACATCCCATGGCCCCCGGGAATCGTACCCAGGATCTCCGCCTTTCCGGGGCATAGGCGTACTGTCCATTGCACTAGGCCACCGGACCCTCGACCTATTAAAGAAGATTCCTTCACATATAAAGAAGATTTTCAAACTATGATATTTTAACAAGTTTTTTTAGTAGAAATGTGAAAATACAAAATTTATTGCAAATATTTCTGCTCTGTTATTAGAAATTTAGAAATGGAAATTATTATATTCTAATAAATATATGATTTAATTATCGGAATTTTTCTGCTAATTAGTAGATGGTATATTTTCACTGCAAAATTTGGGATTTTGAACATTTTTTTTTATTTTATTTATAATTTTATTTTATTTTTTTTTTAATTGTTGGCAATTTGGGCTGGATGTTGTATTTTCTGCACTGATGATGGGTTGCACAACGCCACCCATCATCAGTGCAGAAAATACTGTAGTTTTGGTGGTGGATGTCGTCTAAATTTTTACCTCTGATTATACATATAAATGTTTGTCATTTTCATATCAATGTTCTTAAATAGACAAATTACCAGCAAGGAATGATATTATTACATACTATGAGGATGTGGCATAAGGGCAGCCAAGGCGAAAAATAAAATAAAAATAAAAAAAATTTTATTTTATTTCCTCTTATGCCACATCCTCATATCATAATATCTAGCCATCAAGAAACAACTAGTTATTACATAGTATTTTCTGCACTGATGATGGGTGGCGTTTTGCAACCCGAAATATTTGCAATAGTGTGTATGGTGGATAAACACAGACGCTGGTTATTCTCCTGCTTAACTATTTTTTTATTTATGATCTTTTTCGGAAGCCATTTAGCTCCATAGTAGCCAGTTTAATTAAAATCAACAATTGTTGCATGAGACTGGATGCGAACCCCTGACTCCGTAACACAAAGCTCAACCACTGTGCTGTGGCGATTTTCAAAAATTAAAACCCACATTCAAAAAAAAAAAAAAAAAAAAAAAAAATGGATTATCTAAAGTATAGGTTAAGGATTTCAACTTTCCGCCAAAGAAAGAATCAGTTCAATTCAATTTATTCAATTTAAAGAGAGACGATTATAATTAAAAATTAATTCGCTTGATTGAAATATCAAAGTTAATTTTGTTCTACAATTAGATGTGATAGTATACTCCACATAGGTTGAACATTGATATCCGGTTCCTTATTTATTTTTGAATATTTTATATTCTTTTGAAAATTTGAGATCCAACACCTCTGATAAAATTGGGTGAAAAATATAATATTTGCATATGTATGTAGGATAGCAAACTATAGTAATAATTCTACATTAAATTTATATATGTAAAGGGGCGCCGGAACGAATTTGAATCAGGGGGGGGGGCAAAAAATTTTTTTTAGAAAATTAAAATAAATTAATATGTTCAAATAGTATAAAACAAAAACAAACCTACTATAAAGCTTTAAAAATTTTAAATAAAATCACAATTTTAATAAAATTAAAATTTTAAAAAATTTGTTAGTGATTTTATCAAAAATTTTTTTAGGCTATATTTATACTATTTGAAGGAAATAATTATTATTTTTAATTTTCTTCTTTTAATTCAATATAAAATGTTTTTAGAAATTAGAAATACAATAGGGCTATATAAAATATTTTGGAAAAAATTGAATTTCTTACTCTTTTAATTTAAAAGATTTTATTTTTCAAAAGTAAAAATGCATCATTTTTAAAAATAAATGAAATAAAAGAAGACATATTGCCCCCTCCTATAAGATGCCAGGGGGGCAATGTATCCTTGCGCCCCCCCCCCCCCAGGTCCAGCGCTTATGAATATGTATATATCCAAAAAGAAAATATATGCATCATTTGTCTACCATTACAAAACTCGTTTTAAAACTTTCCTATAAGCAATAGGAATAATTTTTTTTAATTAAAAAAAAAAAAACGCATCAAAAAAATTTGTTAAAACGCGTAATTTATTTATAGAGGAAACAAATTTTGACGTAGACGCTTCTTTTTTTTATAAAAAAAAATTTTTTAAATTTTATTTTTAAGAATATTCTTTGTTATATATGTCTTAATCTAGAAAGTTGCCAACAATTTACACATAACTTAATTTGTCTCGAATAGGGTCAAGGATCTATAAGATATTAAAACAAAAAATTCATTGGACGAAGATCGAAGTGCATTTCAATATAAATAAAGTTATGTATTTTTTAAAATTTTTAATAAGTAAAGAGTCGGCTCAGAGATTTCTCGACTCCATACATATTAATGGGTCAACCTCGGGCAAAGTACAAATATAAAAGTTTGTTAATATAAAATAATAAAAAAAAAAAATGCAAAGTACGGACTTTGTCTACTTTAAGATACCACTATCAGCTAACGAGTCATACAAAAAAAAACATCATTAATCAAAGGTTATTCATATCAAAGACATTTATGAATATTTACCTTAGCTAACCTTGGGATTATACCATCAAAGATCAATGTTTAAAATATTTCGATTGACTTCTCACTAGATTCAACTAGATTATAAACGAATTTCTTTTCAATAAAAAATTAACTGGGATGTATAAGTGAAACAAGAAGGGAATTAATTATGTATGCGGGGGAAATAAAAGTTGCAGTAAAAGGGGTACCCCTTTAGAAAAAATACTCTTTCATTAAAATTAAAGTTAGAAGTCAAACATGGGAATTTCGACCTGCATTTTGAAAAAGTCGGAAGTTCGGGCTTTTTAAATGTTCGTATAAATAGGAGGAAATCTTTCACACATAAGGCAGAGGATCCACAAACCAGTGGCGTATCTGGGGTGAGGTCCGCATTGGGTGGCGCATATTTTGGGGTCGCATTTTTTATATTTAAAACAACTTGTTCACTTCATAAGTTTTCCAAGAATTATGAATCACCAGATGATTTCGAATAAATATATACAAATTTCTTGAGGCCTTCAGGGCTGGACTAGAAACCCGGGAAATATCGGTAACATAGGCCCACAATATTAAATTTAAGGAAAAAAATTTACAAAAAAGTACACTAGTAATTTATAAACATATTTATTAAAATAATAAAAAAAAGGTTTATTTTGAATAATTGCAAATTAAAAAAAAACCTTAAATATATTTGAGGGCCCACCGGGATATTCCCGGTATCCCGGTGGGATAGTCCAGTACTGATGGCATTTAAAAAAGTATCTTGTATTATTATAAAAGTTGCATTTATAGGTATATCAACTTAAGCGGCCTCCTTCCCTAATTTAAATATGGCATCCAATTTTAAAAAATTTCTCCACCTATAGTTTGTCTCAATTATTTATTTATAAAAACCACCATAAGATTGACTTAGAAAAAAGGCGGCAAAAGTTCTAGGTATGCCACTGCCCCAAAAAGTGATCTGATCTGCAGGGCCGCAGACAGGGGGCAGGGGGGCTATATACCCGGGGCCCGGGCCCTTTGCGTTCCCACCTTAAAATTCTAATAAAAAATAATTTTCATGTTTAAAATTTCAATAAAAAAATCATTTTCTTGAAATTTTTTTCCTGAAGGGGCCCGGGCCCTTAAAGCTCAAAGCAAGTTTGATGATATTTTTCACGTCTCAGGATAGCTAAAAACGCAGATTTCAGTGTCTGATTTTCAAAAAATTTCGTCTGTCCGGATAAATTTTGGTACCCTATGTTTAGGAAATTTTGAAAAATTTTTAAATAGCTTTTTTATTTAAATAAATATTGTAAGCTATGTATAACTGTTTCTAAAATGTCAAAAATGTTGTCAAAAACTGCATTGTTTATTTATTTTTTAGAAATTTTTGTTAAAAAATTAATTAATTATTTTAATTTTTAATATTTATTTTAATTAATTTTTTATTTTGAATTATTTTTATAAATGATGTCTTTTTTAAATTGCTAAATTTCCTTATACCTCAGAAAGCTAATTATATCTGAAAAAACTCATTTTTTAACTCGAAGTTTAAGAGTTTACTAAATCGCTGATTTGCAATCGGTCGGATAAGTTTGCTAGTTGACTATAAGTGAAGCAGCCGGCCGTTAGAATGTTTCACGGTTTCTACAGGAATGACCCTAGTTGTAAATATTGTACCTTGAGCTTTGCATATTTAACGAATTAGAAAATTACACGAATTGGACATAACATGTATAATTATTTGTTATCAAATTTTGAATTTTTATTCACCTAAAATGTAAATGTCTTTTTTTAAATATAATTTTTTTTTTAGCATAAAGTGCCTTATTTGAATAATATTATTCATTCTATGTTCAAGTTTATTTGCCTAAAGGCTAATTAAGTATATAAATTCATAAATAAAATGTAAACATGTCTAGATGGGAATAAGCTGAAATTTACCTTGAAGAAAAAACTTGCAAAATAAAATAAAAAAACAAAATAATGGAAGATAATAAAAGTTGTTGAATTAACGTATATAAATGGAGAAAAGAATAATCATTAAATGGTTAAAATACTGTCATCAAGTAATTTTTCTGTTCTCTGAACCTCCATACTCAAGGAAAAAGAAACGTCATTAAAAAAATTGATTAATATGAATTTCCAAATTGGTTGATTTATTTATTAAAATCTATATTAAGAAATAAGGGAAGACAATGTCGGGAGTGGTTTGTTAGATGCAAATCATATGATACCAATTTGGTGGGTAATGGAATGAATGCCACTAAGAAGCGCGACTTTTTGCTCTTCTAGCTACAAATGGGAAGCAGTTATAACTCGAGGGTGATATGTTTCAAAATAAACCTTTAAAAAAGTTTCTGTTAAATTATTTTAATGTCTCTTTTTTTGTTTAAGGTGCGCATCTCGGGGTGCTAATTTTCGGAGTTTCCAGCGGCCACAATTTTGAAGCTATCGACCTCAAATTTTTTTTAAATTAAAGCCATTTGAAATATCTACAACTTATAGAAGCCCTTTTTTTGATTTTCGAAAAAATAAATTTTTTTTTTAGATTAATCGCATTAAATAAAAGATATTTTTAAAAAATCCGCTCTATATCTTATAGATAATTAAATTAGTAATCATTGTGTTAAAAAATAATTAGTTTTCTACCCTTAATTAATTAGCTGGAATCTTTCAAATGAAATGGAATAAATCCCTTGTATTCCTATGGGAAAAACTAACGCCATCTCTTGCCGCCTCGAGTAACTCGGTAGTCAATCTTGTTCTAATGGTTTTTCGAGACGCGCACCTTAAAAAACGGCGGATAATTATGTAACAAATTTATATTCTATCTACAGTATATATTAAATCCAAATTTTGTTCGCTTTTTTTTTAATACTAGCTCAAGGATTACTAGGAGCCGTTGACTAGCAAACTTTTCCGACCGATAGCAAATTATCGATTTAGTAAACAGAATACGCTTAACCTTCGAGTTAAAAAAAAAATGAGTGTTTTCACATTTAGCTATCTGAGTTATAAGTTAGCAACATAATAAAGGCATCAATTATAAAAATTATTAAAAATAAATAATTAATTAAAGCAAATTTTTTAACAAAAAAAAAAAAAATAATAATAATAATAATAATAATAGAAATTTTTTATCGACCCTGAAGAATGAGTTATGTTTAATTTAAATATCACCTATATAAATGATTTGACATTTATCGTTAAAAAGAGTGTACTGACCTGTAGCCTGTTAGGATATTGAGGAGGGTGGATTTGCCGGCCCCGGAGGGGCCCATGATGGCGGTCAATTCTCCGGAGCGCAGCCTCCCGCTCACTGATTTCAAGATAACCTTGTCATCTGGAAAAAAAAAATCTTGGTCAAATATACAGATGGCCTACTACTATTTAATTTAAAATATTACTAATTCTTAAGTGAAATTATAATGAAATATAATAAAAATTTTGAATATTATTACTTAGCTAGGGGTGATATGACTGTGCAACATCTCTCCCCTACCCTGCCACCCGAAAAAAATACAATATATAAAATATAGAGAGAAACATATTGTTAAAATTTTAAATAAATTATAAAAAATCTGGTGTGACTGGCGCACAGCACACAACTTTCTCTTACCCTTCGGTAAGAGAAAGTTGCGCACTGTGCTGGTCACACCAGATTTTTTGTGTCGAGATATATTTAGTTTCCGATAGCACCTTAGTTTCAAACTTGGATTTTAAATGTTGACTGCTTCAAATAAACTATGGTTATTTTTCAAAATTTTAATCTCATATTTGGACATTTTATACACAATATAGAATCGTAAATAAATACAAAATTTCATAAGAATTGGAAAAAAAAATTTTAAATGCCTAAAAAGTTCTAAAGGGGACCCCTTTTTGAATCGAAATTAACATACAAATCCCTATAGGAAATTAACATTGTTTCTATGCGAAGATAAGGTGGAAAGGGAATTTAAAAGAGTAGAGAGACAGCGATAATGTTTGCAAGTGAGAGAGAGAGACATATATGTTTTCTCTTAAACAATTAAAGACACAAATAAAATTAAAAATAAATGGGAATTTAAATAATAATTGATTTTTAATCTAATAAAAAGAAAAAGATTTAAATTCCGTTACCATGGCAACCATTTCTATCTTTCCTATGAAGAACAAGAGTAAAGTGGTCTTCAGAAGATTTCAACGGCAAAATGAGAATATAAATTTTAAAGAGCATCTAAAAAATAATTGATTTTTGAATTTTAAAAAAATCCTTGGAGGGAATTTTGAGAAAATCGAAAAAAACTGAAAAAGTACATCAGTAAAGTACTAGTACTTTTTGGCCGATTTTGTTCAAAAGCTTATTTTGAGCGTGTGGGAAGGTACCTAAGTTAAATATAAAATTTCAATCCGGTAGCTCAATTCCTTCATGCTAAAAATCTGTCCACACACACGCACACACCGCACACACCACACACACACCGCACAGACCAATTTGCGGGACCCACTTTTTTGGACTCAGGGGACCTCAAAACATGTATATCCATCAAAATCTCGACATCGAATTTTTGACATGATCCTCTCTCTTTTTGTTCAATCCTTGAATTAAGACCTATGAAAATTCAAAGGGGGCAGGCCTCCCCCGGCACCCCCTAGTTACGCCCATGTGTTTAATTATTTATTTATTTTTTTTTGAAAATATTTAAATTTTTGTTAAATAATTAATTAGTTTTAATTAATTATTTAAATTTTCAATAATTTTAATAAATGATCTCTTTTTTTTAAGTTGCTAACTTCACAAAACTTTCCTTATACCTCAGAAAGCTATATGTGAAAAAACTCATTTTTTTAACTCGAAGGTTAAGCGTGTTCTGTTTACTATATCGATGATTTGCTATGGCTCAGATAAGTTTGCTAGTTGACTAGAAGTGAAGCAAACCTGTCAGAGATATTATATCTGATTATTGGAGTCCGGATGCCTATTTTTTTATTTATGTTATAAAATTTAGTTCGATTTGAATTTCCGATTTGGTCTGAGTATGTTTTTTTTTTGAGTTCCAAAACCTGATAGGGAGTCCGTCCTTCAATTTAAAATATTTTAATCAAATACACAATGTCATGGAATGGATTGCTAATACGACTTCCTAACGCATCTTATTAGATGAAACTTTAGCAAATAATTTTAAGGTATGGAAAGAGATCTATGTCGTAAAGAGAAATTTTTTATGCTAACCATTTTTTTTTTTTATTATATAACATATTTCAAAAACATTTTGACATTCAATCAGTGAGACGATTTATATTATAAAATTTGCTTGTTTTAATTTCAATATTTCATTTTGAATATAATTATTTTTGAAATTTTTTCCTTTATCAAAACTAGCAATATTAATAATTTAATAATGAAGGGGAAAGGTGCAAAACTTCTAACTTTTGGCCTTTCCTTGGGACTTTTGTATCTTTCAAATATGAATTATAAAATCGTTAATACTTAATATTAATATTCCAATTAACTTGTTTTTTGTATTTCAATTACAAGATATGATGGATTTCCTCACCTCTGGCATTTATTTAATTTTCCTATCTGAGTTCCTTCACCCTCTTTCTATTATTTTTACTATTTCTTAAATATTATAATATAATATATATTATATATGTTAATATATGGAGAGAAAGGATTGCATTCATTCAACAATTTGATGTCGAAATTTTGATGAAAATACACGTTTTGAAGCTCCTTGAGTCAAAAAATCATCTATCTGCCTGTGAAAAAAAAATATTTCAAAAGCGAAAAGAGCTATGAGGTTGAAATTTGATATTTAATTTAAGTACCCAATTGGCAAGTAACACGAAACTTTTGAACAAATTCGTTCAAAAAGTTCTAGTACTTTTTCGATTTTCTCAAAATTACAGTTTTGATTAAGTATTTTTTAGTTGCTCTTTAAAATATATATTGTCCTCAAAATTATTTGAAGCACACTTTATTCTTGTACTTCATAAGAAAGTAAGCAGAAACAATTGCCATTTACATCTTGAATTCTAATTTAATGCCGGAAAATAAATATATGTCAGCACACAAAAATCTGGTGTGACACAGAACACAACTTTCAATTACCAAAGGTAAGAGAAAATTGTGTGCTGTCCCATCAAATTTTTTCTTGTTGCATATGATCACAGGTCTTTTGACCTTATGCAACAAATTTACAAAAAAAAGACATATGTTTTACTAAGCGAATAATTACATTACTTTTGTCAAGAAATCGCTGATAAATATTAATATATAAATAAACTATCCAAGGAGTAGATAGCCAATTATGGCCAAGGGCAAAGGCTACAATACTTATGAAGAGAATAAAAGGAACAAACATTTGCGCTATCTGAACAACTATTGCTTGTTTATTTATGCATTTAATATTAGTTAAATTCTTTTTATTTTTTTAAATCTTAATAAAAGTTACGATCTTAAAACAAAAACTTAATTGCATTTTTGGTGTCAATTTCTTTCCAACAATATATTAATCAATGCATATTTGCGATTTTTTTTTTTGCCTGGTAGAATCCGGTTATCAAAGACTTAAATAGCCATTTTGATAAATTATCTTAACCGTTATGAAACGAAAAATACTTTAAAACATTAATTTTCGAGTGGTAGCTATATGATAAGCGGTCATTATTCATTGCATTGAGATAATAATATAGCACACTTTAGTGAACCGTGTGTTGAAGGGGATCCGTCGTTTCGTCGTCGATTCTTTGTAATAATCAAGTGGTGGGGACAAATCGAAGGCTTCAATAAAGCTTGAGATCTGGCAACATTGGCGACAGAATATATTTTTCTTTTCTTTTGGAAATGGATGTATAAGGTCCAATGACTTATAATCAACCGGCCAGAAAAAAAAAATCTGGTGTGATAAAAGCTCAGCACACAACTTTCTTTTAACTTCTGTAATAGAAAGTTGTGTACTGTGCTGTCATTCCAGATTTTTTTGTGTCGAGATATATATAGTTCCCCAAACGGGTTAAATGTTGACTGCTTGAAATAAATAACTATGGTTATTTTTCAAAATTGTTAATCCCATATTTGGATATTTTATACACAAAAGAGAATCCTAAATAAGGGGACTCCCTTTTGAATCGAAATTTACATGCAAATCCCCATAGGGATTTAACATTTGCGCTATGAAAGGAAGAGCCGGAAAATGAATTGGAAAAATCTGAAATTCTACATCAGTAAAGTGTTCTTCAAACAATTTTCACGAAAAATTTTACTGATACACATTTTTAAAGAGCATCTAAAAAATAGTTGATTTATGAATTTTAATCAAAATCGTTTAGAGTTAATTTTGAGAAAATCGAAAAAATCTGAAAAAGCACTTCAGCGAAGTACTAGTACTTTTTGGTCGATTTTGTTCAAAAGCTTATTTTAACTGTCCGGGAGTGTATCTAACTTAAATATAAAATTTCAACCTCGTAGCTCATTTCCTTCATGGCTAAAATAGTTACAAACATAACAATTTGCTGGACCCACTTTTTTGGACTCAGGAGACCTCAAAACGTGTATTTCCATCAAAATCTCAACATCGAATTTTTGACATGATTGCAATACATCTCACATATGTAGGAAAAGAATATAAAAATGATTTTAAAATTTTTATATATTTTTTTTCTATTAGATTAGTAGTTGCCTTTATTTTTCAGTGTGAAGGGGGCAAAAGATAATGTGATAACTAAAATACTAGATGAGCGACGCACATCTGTCTGCTAAACTCGTCGAATGTGCGTGCTGGGGAACACACCCAGGAAAAACCGTGTAAAGAAGTTTTGACTTTAAAAATAATTTAAAACTTAATTATTAATAAGGTGGAGGATGCGTATAGTCACACCATACTTTTTTCTTAGCATGTCATAGACATACTAACAAAAATGGCTCATTATGCAAGAGGATAATTTTCACATTTCGTTATATTATAAACAGAATGAAAAAGTCAAGACATAAAATACAATATTATTAATCTAATTAACTTTAATTGGATTATGGAGAAATCTATTGAAATGCTTTGAGTATATTTCCGATGCGTATTTTTTAATGGAAAATTTCAGTGAGTTTATTGAAAATTTGAATTTGAAAATGAAATTAAAACCGCCAGGCCGAAATCCAATCGATTCTATTATATGGACCAGCAGCATGATCCGCCTAAGGCACAGTTGGCTCGGGCCTGGCCTATTCTCGCTGAGAGAAAAAAAATAGCCTTTTCATGTACTAATTTTATGGCAAAATTAAGACTTTCCTGTGGCCGTGACCTGTAGCTTAGAGAGAATCTTGGGACCGTGTTTCGATTCCCGACTCGAGAGAGAAAAATCTGGCGTGACTTATCGCACAGCGCATAACTTTCTCTTAACTTCGGTAATTGAAAGATATGTTGTGTTTATCACACCAGATTTTTTGTGTCGGCAGATATTTAGTTTCCGACAGTACGGTACAATAGAATTCAAGTTGTAAAATTTACAAATAAACAAAAAAATATTGGCATGGCAACTATTTCTCCTATGAAGTAAGGATAAGAGTAAAGTGGACTTCAAAAGATTTTAAAGGCAAAATGACCCGTACGGAAATAGTATATGCCCTAAAATATAAGCGAATAGCAAGGCACTTACAATTGCTTATATCCTCACTTATAAGCAGAAATATGACCTGAAACTTATATTCTTCAAATTATATATTAAGTTATAAGAAAAATTATAATCGGATATAATTTGAATTATAACCAATAGATATAACTTTTTATATGTCTCGGAAATTATATTTTGGATTATATTCTTTAGTTTTTACGAAGGTACTTATTTTTACTAATTAATTATATGTGGAATTAAAAAAATCAGCTTTCCCCCTCCCCCCTACCTTCAAAAAAAGTTGAAATTATGGCACTTTAATTAATATTTTACAAAAATATTAATTTAGCTAAAAAAAATTGTTTTTTTTTTGTGTTTGATATAAGAGCGGATATAAGGGGGGGGCGCAAGGGGGTTATTTACCCCCCCCCCTTTCTCGAGAAAGAGCATTCAAAAAATAATTGATTTAAGAATTTTAATTAATATTTTTCAATTTAAATCAAATAGTGATTTTTTTTCATTATCAAAAAATTTGTAACGATTTGCAGAGTTAAAAAAAAAAAAAATTACACCCCTCTCTTTCTCTTAATCCGCCCCCGAAATCAATTTTTATTTAAATTATTTGCTAGCCAATATATTTATAAAGAAAATTTTTTTTATAATATTATTGAATAGTATCCAAAATATTAACAAAGATAATTCTTTGTTCGGGATATGCCATCATCAGTCTTCATTAAACATTCAATATTTATAAAATTATATTAAATAAAGGTGTTTCTTATTTAATAATATTCGTCTTAAAATTCAAAAATAAAATAAATACATTAATAAGTCATATGATTTTTAAGTCATTTGTTTGTTTCCTCTATCTTTATCTTTTTTGTTTTAATTTATCAATTTAAAAATGATATTACTGTTGAGTCATTAGTTTACTTCATTTAGTATTTTTGTCCTCATTAAAATTTTTAAGTTATACAAGGTTAACTTTCAGGAATAGTTGGCCCAGGGGTGAATTCCGACAACACTTTTGCTGCTTGTTTTTTGCAAGTCAATTTGATATTAATTGATAAAAAAAGATTATATGATTTCATTAAGGATCAATAAAAGGTAAAAATGATCGCTCTGTATTCCAATCGACTTGATCACAAATATTTTCCTATGTTTATGAATAAAGGAAGAGGTTGAAATTATTTTTTTAAAAAGTGAAAGCGTCTCTTCTCTGAGCCAAGGATAAATAGAGACGATGAAGAAAGAATGCCAGCCAAAATTATGTTATGCGCGGGGATAACAATTTTGTCAACAAAGTTTTTGGAATTATTTGAGAATTTAGAATTTATTATCTATTACTTAATCATTGATAGGCTATCCATTATTATTTAAAGATTAATAAGCAAAAAAATCAATTCAACCTTATTTAGATGTTCTCATAATAAACTGTAAATATTTTAGTAATATAGTGATATTTTAATTGAGTATTATATTTATTACATTCCCTTGTGTATTTGGTGCTTGTTTCTTTGTATGTGTATGTCTTATATTCATAATTTAAATGAAAAGTGTGCCACGAGCTTAAAAAGATCCAGCGACTGACCTGACGATTGTACTGTTGCCAGGCTGGAGGGGATATTCCTGAAAATTTTGATAAAAACACACAAACCTGTATAATTTCGAAGTATGTTAATGAAAAAACATTTTAAAGTATCGGCTTTTATTTTAAAATTTTTTTAGGCCTGTATTTTTTCTTTCAAGAATAAAAAAAAATTCGGGAATGACTTCCCCAAGACTTCCTCGTATACTCTAAAAAAACATTTTTGGAATTCTGTCGGGGCTGTGTGTGTCATTTATTCCACAAATTCATTTATTTCTTTTTTTTTTTTTTTTTATTGACGTAATTTTGTATTTTTTTCAAAATTAGCGAAAATTGTCTTTTTCTTCGTTGATTATTTCAAAAATTTCAGTTTCGAAAAAATGTCAAAGATTAAAAATTTTTAAAATAGAGTAATTTATCGTATGACGAAAAAATTGAAAATTTCAAAATTTTTGAAAAAACTTACGGTATTTGGTAAGATCTACTTCCACTTAAGGTGCGCGTCTCGAAAAACCGTTAGAGGCCAATTCAGAATTTTTTAAAAATATCTTTTATTTAATGTGATTAATAGGGTCCGACCGAAACAAGATTTTCAGCCGAAACCGAAACTGAAACCGAATTTCCGCCTCAATCTTAGTTTCGGCCGAAACCATAACCGAAACCGAAACTTGTATTTCCTATACAAAATTCATACCATTTTACCTTTTTTTTTTTTACTTTTCCCTAGCAAAACGTAATTTTTTCCCCTTCCGTCAAAGAAGAAATTTTTTCCGCCTCTTTCCCAGGAAATTTTTTCCCCTCTGTGGAAATTATTTTACCTTTTTTTTAGAAATTTTTTCCGCCTTTTGGAAAATTTTTTTCTCTCTCATGTGGAAATCATATTTGACCTTTTTTTTGAGTCTCATCTCTATCTTTTCCAAACCCATATTTCGGCCGGCCGAAAGTTTCGGCTAGTTTTTAGCCAAAACCGAAACCAGGATTTTTGGCCGAAACCGAATATTCGGTCGGTTCCTAGTGATTAATCTAAAAAAAAAATTTTTTTTCGAAAATCAAAAGAAGGGCTTCTATAAGTTGTCGAGATTTTAAATAGTTTTAATTAAAAAAAAAATTGAGGCGGCTGGAAACTTTCAAAATCTGTACCCAGCACCTAAAAGACTTCAAAAGTTGATACAAATCTACAATCTTAGGGTATGAAGTATAATACCAAATCTCATCGATCTGACTGCTTGCGTTTTTAAGCAATCATGTTCACACACACACACACACACACACAAGACATAATTCCAAAAATGTTTTTTTTTTTAGACTCTGGGAGAATCATCAAATTCTCGAATTCGATTACAATACTTTCTCTTTATCATATACTATATATAGGAGAAATTAATAATATCTTGGATTTTTTTAATGAGCCCTATATATTAATATAAAGTATTATGGGAATAGGTCCATTTTGCTCTAAAAATAACGAAGAAAATATTTTTTTTTTTTTTTAAATTAAATGACTGCTAAAATTTTTAATTCCGTCAATGCATAATAGTGAGTCCATAGTTCATATTAACTTGAGTCAGAGACCAAGTCATTTGACGATTGTTCATTATCACATCTCATCAGGACATGCCGGGGATTATATTTAAACTCACGGCATTTATAAAATATTTTCTAAAGAAGGCCAGAAACGTCGACAGTTTTGAATAAAGTAAATTATAATTGTTAGTTAGTTGCTTTTTAACTAGCTGCCTTATTTCATTCAGCTAATTTTAAAAGAAATATTTTCCTTTCGTTAATATCTGGATCTATGCCCATGGACCCGGGCTCAAGGCACGTTGCAAGTGATGCATAGCAGCCGGGCGTCCCGGGGAACCCCCTCAAGGGGGTGTCTTAAAAGATTATTTTTTTAAAAATAAAATGTAGCTGTTTTTTTAAATATCAAATCAAAATGAATTTTAATTTACATATTTTAAAAATGCTGTTATATTTTATTTTAGACACTATTGTCCTTTAAAAAATATTGAGGGGGTCTATAAAAGGGGGCGCAATTTTGCCCATTCAAACACAAACTCATCTCGCAAATTTGCTATCTTAAACGATATATTTCCTGGCTTATTTACAGTCCATTTGAGCGTTGATTGAAAAAAATTCCATCTTTTTTTTCAAACAAAGCTCTACCTAGTTAATGTCTATAAAAGAACTTAGCTCCAGGGCGTCGGCTGATAAATTCTTTGCAGCTTTTATAATTATTAATTAATTCATTTGAAAATTTTGTATTCTCTTTTTTTACCTAAAAAAATTTTTCGGTTAAAAAAAACATTTTTTTTTCCTGTATTCAGATCCCCAACAATCTTTTTGATATTTGCCACCGATGAAAAATTTCAACAAAAGATTATTAATAATTTTAAATAAACAATACACATTGTCTTATTCTTGTGCTCATTCACCTGAACTCTTATCCTATATTTAAAATAAAACAAAACATTAATTAAAAATTGTTAATCGCCAAAACAAATAGTTTGATAAAACAATTTTGATTATAGAAATATCTTTCTATATTTACAATAAGATTATCATTAATAAAATAAATAAATAATAAAATGGAGGCCTTGAAAAATTTCACTCAAAAATGAAATGATTATTTCACCAAATGTTTATAAATATAATTTTTTTTTAATGAATTCAATAAGAAAAAGGATGATAAGCAATGGAAAATTATCATTTTTTTGATAAAAAAAATATAATTTCGAGACGTCATTTTTGAATTCTATTATTAAAATAAATTATAATGGAAGTGAAAAACTCACGTTTTTTGGCCCCTTCCTTCACAGTATATGTAAGATCTTGAAAAGCGATGTCAACTGGAGGTCTTTTGGGAAGATGTGTTAATGTTTTAGGCTGACATGGAGTGATTAAGACTTGAACACAACCTCCTTTACGACCAACAAGATTTCCATTATCTTCCGATTCGAGCTTCATCCTAAATAATTGACATAAACTTAAATAAAAAAAATAAAACGAAGTATATCCTAACAAGAACCTAAGAACACTGGACTAAGAAGAATGGACTGATCATAGATAATATGGATGTGTTCTAGTCTGTCAAACAACTGTCGAAATGCAATCCAGGCTGCGCTAGCGTCGCAGTTTAAAATGTGACGTCATTTGCACTGACCCCCACCCCTTAAAATTAACAATTCTAAGGATGGAATTAAGGCGTAATATTTTCATATATTTGTATACCGATTCAGGCAGTTGACCAACAATATCATGATTTGAAAATAAAAAGAGTTTTTTTATTAATTTTTCAAACTAACAGCGTAACTAGGGGGGGGGGGGTGCCGGGGAGGCCTGCCCCCCCCCCAAGAAAGTTCCTTGCCGCAAGAAAAATTGAGAAAATATGGAGCTTTCCAGGCCCACCGGAGGATAGCTGGTCCCATGCATGGAGGGGGGGCAGCCAAATTCTCTAGTTACGTCCATGAACATCATAGACGAAAGAAGGTGAGTTAATTTATTTTCATTTACTGATTTATCCAACCCCCAGGGTTTGATTTTTTACATGATTTGAGAGTTTTTTACAAAATACTTGTAAAAAACTGTATTTTACGTAAAAAATTATGGCGGCGTAAAAAAACTCGGATACGCATGCGCGAACCCGCAAAAATGAGATGACAGCCCTGGATGACAGTAATAAATTAAGACTTGTTATTTTAATGTAATTTTTTTGTAAAAATATCAACATTTTGACCACAGATTTTTTTTTAATTTTTATTTTTACAAATAAGCTACAGTAAAAAAATAACAACTATAAAATTTCCCATTTATTTGAATATTTGTGAATAAAAGTTAAAGGAATTAAAAGAAAATTTCAAATTTGGCACCTATGTGAGAGAATCTGACATTTCACAAATTGTTTTCAAATATATTTTATATATTTATTTAATTTAATTTTTTGAATAGAATAAATTATATTTAATTATTTTTATATAAATTATAATAATTTTTTTCAATAGAAGTGATAAAATCGAGAAGCTCGATTGGTTTGACTTTGACTCCATTGAAAACGCAAGCGAATGCCTCGTCTCTTTATCTCATCCATGACTTGGCCAACCAAACCGTCTGCTCACATGTCATCAGATCAACTTATTTATATTTCTTCTTAATTATTTCTATTTATTAAGGTCAGTATTGCATTTAAATATTTATTTAATTGGTTCAAGATTATTATTTTCAATAAATTAAATAATTCAAATTATTCTAAACTCGTGATTCAACAGGATAACCTTTCTTTGTCTGTCTGTCAAATTTTATTTTCATTTTTATTTAATATTTCATTTCTTTTATTCTTTTAATTATTTAATATTTATTTTTAATTTAATATCTGCATTATATAAACTAAATAGATTATTCGTTTTATTAACTCATTCACTATTTCAACTTTGACAAATAATTTTTTTCTTTTTCCTTTATTTTTAATTAGTTTAAATGATTATGTGTTTTGTTTTAAAATATTTTACAATTATTCGTAGTTTTTAAAATTATTATTTCCTGGATTTTTTAAAATTATTATTCCTATGTAGATTAAACTTTTAAGGAAGAATCAAATAATTGAGAGTAAATAGGGAGGAAATTTAATCTGACCTTCAATTAATATATAAAAAAAAGTTAAATTTGACCTTTTCCATCAAAATTAAATCACATGCTTAGAAGTATTTATATAAATAATTTTTAAAGTTAGATGCAAGCAGAATCTTTACCTACCTTCTATGTTTTAAAATGTATTTTAGTTATCTTCTTCATCTTAAATCTTTTTGTAATTATTTAAGTAAAACTTTCTTTTTAAATGAATTAAGCTTATTTATTTTTCATTTTAGATGTGATTTGGACCAAAAGACTTCTCTTCAAAGCATGTTTTTGGAACTCAGAAGGAATACAATATCCAGCATCATATATATATATATATATATATATATATATAATTGTCATAGAATTTTATTTGTTTTATTTATCTTATTAGAAATGAATTTACTGATAGTATATAAAAAAAAGGAGAGTAAATAATTCAGCAGTTTTAAGACAATGTTTCAAAGAAAATGCAAGCGATTAAATATCATTAAACAAGGTAAGACTTAATTAACAAATATATAAAAAAATGAAAACTAGACGAATTTTTATTTAATTTTAAATTAACACTGGGCGTCAGGGACTAATCTTTTAAGAAAAACATTTCCAAATCAATTCAAATAAAGAATTTAACAAAGTTTAAGGGGTTTTTCTTGATCGACCATCTTTTTTTTTCTTTTTTTTCTTTTTTTTTTCTTTCTTTTTTTTTTCTTCTTCCTTCCATTCCCCTCCTCTCTCCTTCCTTTTTCCTCTTTTTCCTTCATGAGTCAAGGAATGATAAAATTTGGGTTCTATTTTTATTTATTTCTTATCTAAAAGACAAATTTTTTTATTTCTTGACTTTTGAAATGTAAAATAACTTTATCTAATTTTAGGAAAAATAAAATTTTTAATTTCTTTAATCTATTAATTTGCAAATTTTCTTAAATTTCCTATAGTGCAGTATACTAATTATTAATATTTTATATAAATATATAATTCTAATATAATTTATTGAGAGAAAGGTGGAAATTAAATTAAAATGTTCTAGATATTTTAAATCTTTTTATAATTATTTAATTAATTAATTTTTTATTTTAGATATGATTCGGATCAAAAGACATTCCTTTCAACTGATATGTTGGGAGCTCGAAGAGAACACTATCTCTCATCATCATATATATATATATATATATATATATATATATAATATATCTATCAAGAAATTTCCAGAGGGAGAAAAATCTTGAGCTGTTTTAAGCCAGAATGTTTCAAAGAAAACGCAGCGAGATGAAATATAATGAAACAAGGTACACCTTAATAATCTAATTCAATAATTTGAACAAGAGACAGAAAAAAATGAAAAAATGAAACGAATTTTTTATTTTAAATTAACTCCGTGTAGTAGTAGGTAAAGAAAGTAAAATTAGACTGCTGCAAACACTGATCTTTTCCATCTTTTTGTATAGGTCCGAGACGTGTTCTAAGAAAAAACCAAGACACCATAAATGCCTTTTACCATTAAATGAGGCGCTGGAGACGACTGCTCAGGATTCCTTGGGCGGCAGTCCGCTTCAGGTTTCAAAACCGAGGGCGTTGAATAGAGAGGAATGGCGTCTGACCGATGCAAGAACGATCTTTCCAATGACCATGACACGTCAACTTGACGCTTACGACTACGAGATGCGAAGAGGAAGTCAATCTGCAATTCTTGTTATTCTCATCTGGTGAGTTTATTTATTTTCTTACCTTTCCAGTACCATATGTGACCGTCCACATAAAGGTACCAAATCTTCATCGAGGTCAAAATTGAGTTTTTATGCTTTCTGTACAGAACACCTCCTGCTGAACAAGCCGGTATTTTTACTATTTTTTTGTTTGAAAGATATGAATTTTTAAAATATTGGTTATGAAAAACTTAGTTTAGAGAAAAATGAGTTTAAAGTTTGTTCGGCCCCTTTTCTCTTATCTCACCTTTGTCTTGTTTTTTCAATTTTTTTTATATAAAATACTTCCATTCTGATGAATCGAATATTTCAACATACGACTATAAGATGAAGAACTAGAGAATCGGAATCAATAATAAAAAAAAACCAATTTTCTTGAACTTTTTTACTAATTCGGCTCTCCTGAAAATTTAGCCCAGTCAAGATTTGGTACCTTTTCATGTGGACCGTCACATATATATATCGCCTGCTGAGAATCATGGTGGCGAAAGTCTGAAATTGAACAATTAAAGAAAAGGCGTTTGGAAGTTTTATAAACATATAGACTACATTAAATAGCCGGGCAACAAATGAATAGGCCAAGAATCAATAGCAAAGAATGGAAAAAATATATTTTAGCCACTTTGGCAATGAAAAGAGAAGACGTTTTAACATCTTTTGGTAGACTTAACTCAAAAATTGAATTTTCGGACTTTCGCCACTATGATTCTCAGCATGCGATATATATTTATGGAAGGGTGTTGAAGGGCATTCACCCATAAATAAAACACTCTCGATTCTCTCTGAATGTTCAAATGTTTCGGGCAAAATTTATTCACCTAGCATCAGTGAACAAATCTATTGAGAGAGAGTCTCTATAATTATATATAACAAACAGTAAGTCTTAGTTGGTATTTTATTCTACTACTTATTTTATTTAATTAAATGTAAATAATATGATGATATACTCATATATGAGTTTGAATATGGTATGAGTTTGAAAGTTTTTATAATATTAAAATTCGCTATTTTCATAGGTCTAGATACAATTAAATAATGATGGGGGTTTGAACATTCACAGAGAGTATTTTACTTTTGGCTGCCTGCACTTCCACATCCTTCCATATTCCCAGCCGCTAAATATCATTATTTTATTTATTTATTTTTATTTATTTATTCTTTAAAATGTACATATATATATATATATATATATAGACTATATATTTATTGATTGGAGAAAGGGCAGGTTCAGCCAAATAAAAAGCCTTTATATGCTTCTCGACTCCGGAGACGTTTCGAGACAAATTTAATATCTCATCATCATGCCATTCTCACCTCAGGGGCAAGCGTGCGATAAAAATAAAAATAAAAAATGAAAAATAATATCTTAAAATGAATTAAAATTTTTTACCAACTATGCGCAGTGAGTTGTGAGCTAGAGCCCTTTGTTCAAAAAATCAAAAAATTAATTACCGAAATGTCAAAACTTTAAATATTTTATAATTTATTTGTAATAAGAAAATTATATCTAATTCCACTTTGTTTTTAAAACGCCTTGACCTAGGGATTAACCTTTCGATGGTCCCGAAATAAAATTTTATTTGAATAAGAATTATATATAAATGAAAGACATTTCTGGTTTGAGTATATTGAGAAATTTTTATGTCATGTACACTTCGAGACGTTTTCATTATAATAAATTCACATGTACATGTACTGTATAATTAATGACCACCTTTATGCAACATTTCGATGTAATATTTTTTCGCCACAATGTGTCTTTTTATAACTTCTATTATATATCGAAAATTAATTACTCTTGTATGTACATTTTTAGTCGGACTGATGATGAGATATTAAATTTGTCTCGAAACGTCTCCGGAGTCGAGAAGCATATAAAGGCTTTTTATTTGGCTGAACCTGCCCTTTCTCCAATCAACTTTATTCACAGCCACCATACTTCTATTTATATATTTATTAGTCATTTCTATTCAAAAAATTACAGAGAGGATCAAGCTCCCCTATGCGTTTTCTTAAATGATTATTTTTACTTTCTCTTACCTATGTATATATGTAATCTCTATATATATAAAGAGCAAGTATTGGATTCATGTCAAAAATTCGATGTCGAGATTTTGATGGATATATATACATGTTTTGAGGTCCCCTGATTACTGATTACAAAAAAGTGGTTTTCGCGACATGGTCTGTCTGTCTGTCTGTGTTCAATTTAAAGCATGAAGGAATTGAGCTAGGAGGTTGAAATTTTATATTTAAGTTAGACACCCCCTAGGGCGTGAAAATAAGCTTTTAAATAAAATCGGCCAAAGAGTACTAGTACTTTACTGATATACTTTTTCAGTTTTTTTCGATTTTCTCAAAATTCGCTCCAACGGTTTTAATTAAAATTAAAAAAATCAATTATTTTTTTAGATGCTCTTTAAAATGTATATTTTCATTTTGCCCTCAAAATTGTTTGACTTTAATCTTGTACTTCATAGGAAATATAGGAGAAATGGTTGCCATGGTAACAAAATATAAATATTTTCCCATGTTTATAAATTTTTCATCTTGGAATTTGAATATATCGGTGGAAACTAAATATATCTCGACATAAAAAACATCTGGTGTGAAAGCACGGAACACAACTTTCGATTACCCAAGGTAAGAGAAAGTTGTGTGCTGTGCGACCAGTCACTCCAGAATTTTTATAAAAGAAAATGAAAATCAAAAGATTTCATTAAAAACTTATCATACTTTTTTTTAAAAACAATGAAATAATCACATGGAAAACGCATGCGGGTGCTTTGGTCGGTATATAATTGACATTAACAAGTTAAAATGGTAAAAAATTTTATTTCTATGCACTATAATAAATAATTTACATTTTCTTATTCGATAATAATATAGAGATTATATATTTTTTTATTTTATTTCAGAATTCCTTCGAAGATTCTTCTTGTCGTAGATCCAAGTTAACTCTTCGTCATCTCTCTTATCCGTTTGGTGAGTTTATTATTTTAACCCTTCTATTTTTCAATAATATTAATAGTTAGTAATTGTCTGGTCTTTAAAGCAAGATGATGCATGAGTCAATAAATGACAAAATTTGGATTCCAATTTATTTCTTTTTAGTTTCTCGTATTTTCTCATAAAGTATTGTAATCGTCAAAAAATTCGACTTACAGATTTTGATAATTCTCCACGTTTCAGACCTCCTTGAGTCAAAAAAAAAAAAAATCAATTTTGGGCATTATGTCTGTGTGTGTGTCCGTATGCGTATTTACTCAAAAGTTCATACAGATCTACAATTTTATTTTGTAAATATACCGAATTTCATTGATCTGGCTACTAGCGTTTTTAAGCAATCGTGTTCACGCACACACACACAGACGTAATTCCAAAAGAGAAAGTTTTGGGGAAGACATTCCCAATTTTTTATAAAGCATTTGCAAAGTTCAGGTGTACTGGACTGGAGCTAAAGAGAGAGAACATTAAATTTCGAGCCAAATTTTTTTATTTCTTGACTTTTGAAATGTTAAATATCTCTCTCTCTCTTAACTTGGAAAAAACAAAATTTTTAATTTCTTTATTCTATTAATCTATAATTTGAATATTTGGAATAATAATTTGAAAATTTTCTTAAATTTTCTTTACTATACTAATTATTAATATTATATATATATATATTTGAGAGGAGGGAAGGAATTTGGGATTGAATAGAAAAGTATTTATTTAATTTTAATGTTCCATTCATGGGCGTAACTAGAGAATTTGGCTGGGGGAGGGGCCTTGGGACCAGCCATCCTCGCTGGGGGGTGGGGGGCATGGGACCAGCTATCCTCCGGGGGCCTGTAGAGCCCCGTATTTTCTCAATTTTTCTTGAGACAGGGAGCTTTCTGGGGGGGGGGGGGGACCTTGTTCTATTTAATATAAACTTCTCTGCTTGTACTACTCCACCCTCCTTTAATTAATAAATATTTTATTTTTATAAACACCTGATCATTTTAACGAAAACAAAATTAATAAATACCTCTCGTCAAATCCATTTTAACTTAATTCCAAATATTCAAATTATTAATATTTATCTAATATCTAATTCATTCGTACATTCCATTGAAATAAAAAATAATTGAGAAATTTTTTTTTTTTTTTAAACTCTTTAAGTAGATCTTGAGGAGGGTCTGAAGCTTCAGGGCGTGGTTTATTCCACACAGCATATTAATTAATTTCCTTTTTTTTTTCTTTTCAGAATTACATTATAATTTCATCTTGTGATTCGTTCAACTCAACCGCCTGTTTGTATTTGGGGTGAGTTTATTCAAATTTTTCTGAAATTTTTAACTCCTTGGACAAATATAAAAAAATAAATTAAAATTACACTCAGGACTGATCATATCATTTTCATTTGGGATTCATAAAATTCCAAAAATTAATAGGGAAAATTTCATCTGGTAGTAGAAATATATATTAGAACAAACTCAATATGTTAGATATTGCAACAGCTGTCAAAAAATGAACAATTATATACTGAATTTGTTTTTAAAGACCGCTCACACTCATATTTATTTAAATTTAAATAAATTTTTTTCTCTTTGAATTAACAAAAATTCATTTGCTTTATATTTTTTTTTTTTTTTTTTTTTTGGAATGGGTGCATAAGGTCCGAAGACCTATAATGACCAATAGTCACATGCAGCCAGGAAGAAAATAAAAACAAAAGGAGAAGCATAAAGGGGAACCTCAACTGCGGGAACTGAGAAGATGCCTGTTGAGGTTAGACTTGAAAGTCTGAAGGTTTTGTCTGTAGGTTTTGGAGAAGATAGACGCAGGAAGCTTGTTCCAATCACGGGAGGTCATGGGGACAAAGGAAGAATGAAATTGTTTTGTTCTGTTAGTCGTGATCTGAACAGCATAGGGATGCTGGGAAGATGCCTCTCTTGTGTTCCGTGAATATGTTGCATTGGGTGGGATAATTGATTTTAATTCGGCAGAGCATTGACCATGGTAATACCTGTAGAAGAGAGATAGTGCAGACACGCTTCTTCTATGATCTAGTGACTGTAGGGATGCAGTAAGGGTAGAATCACCTATCAGTCTAATTGCACGCCTCTGTATGGCTTCCAAGGAGGAGAGAGCGTCTTTCGAAGCCCCTCGCCAAAGGTGGGAACCATATTCAAGACACGGCCGAATTTGGGCTTTATAGAGGATTAGGAGTTGTTGGGAGGAAAAGTAACGCTTCGTTTTGAATAGGAAACCCAATTTCCTTGCGGTAGATTTAACCACAGAAGAGATGTGGTTGCTCCAGGAGAGATCAGATGTAATTGTCACTCCCAGAACAGAAAATGAATCTTTGAACTCGAGACTATTATTGCTGTAAATAAGGGGAGGGCAAATCCTATTTTTTTGTCTAGAAATTAAACAACATTGGGTTTTTTGGGAATTGAATTTTACTTGGTTTCCCCATTCCTCCAAGAGAGGAGGGCCCGAACTCAAAAATTTTTTGAGGAAATTATAATCAATTTTTCCTCAGGGTGGCAAAATTTTTCCCCTGGCCTAAAAAAAGTTTTCTCATAAAAATCATTTTACCTTTCTTTTAGGGACATTATTTTAGGTTTAAAAAATTTTTTTATGAAAATAAAAAATTTCCACTTGTATTTTATTATTTATATTAATTATGAATTTTATTAAATATAGTATTTTCTAAATTAATAAAACAACTCATTTTAATTATCTTTATTTTAATTATAATTTTTTTCCCAAATAGTAATCATCGAATGCTGCGTCTCTTAATCTCATCTATGACTTGGCCCAGCAAGTAGCCGAGACACACAAATGTCATCACCTCGACTAAATAATATTTCATCTCATCTATTTTCAATTATTAAGGTCAGTAATGCATTTAAATATTTGTTTAATTGATTTAGGATCATTATTTTCTATAAATTCATTAAATAAATCACTACAAATATTCCAAACTCTTGATTCAAAATAATAACCTTTCTCTGTCTGTCTATCAAATTTTATTCTCATTTTAATTAATTTCATCTCTTTTAATCGTTTTATATTAATTTTTAATTTAATTTTGACATGCAAATTATATAGAGTAATAGATTATTCATTCGTTTTATTAATTCATTCACAATCACTAATAATTGAACTTTGTCAAATTAATTTTTTCACTTTCAATTATGTTATAAAAAATAATGTGTTTTCTTTTGAATTATTTTTATTATTTCGATTATTCCGAGTTTGTAAAACATATCGTTTAATTAATTTTTTAAAATAAAAATTCCTAGTTGAACTTTAGAAGTGTCAAATAATGGATTGTAAATAGGGAGTTAACATAATCTGACTCTTTATCTAGAGATTAACTAATACAAAAAATTCATTTAAATATTTTAAGCAATATTTTAGCCTAGAAACATTTCATATTATAAATTTCTTTAAAAATTTTTAGTGTCATTTTAAGCACTAATACTAAATTCATTAAATCCTTACTATCTTTTTTATTTTGAAATATCTTTTCAATTTTAATTCATTATGATATTTATTTATGTGTTTATTAAAGTTGATATTTTTAATTTTAGATGTGATTTCGACCAAAGAACTTGTCGTCAACTGATATGATTGGAGCACTGAGAGAACACAACATCATATATATATATATATGATAAATAATTTTAATCTAATTGCATTTTTTATTCTTTATGGTGCACGAGACTAATGGAAATGGAATTATCTATCCCAAAAAAAAAGAGAAGATGATACTTATTCTTTTTTATGAGTGATTATTTTAAAGAAAATTCAGAGTGATTAAATATCATCTAAATGGTAAGCTTTAATAAATTGAAATGATTTTCTACTAATTTACAAATACTTTCAAATAATAATTATATGTTTTTTATTTTATTTCAGAATTCCTTCCAAGATGTAAATATACAGTAGGCTCTCCATATAACTCAACATCATCTCGCTTTGCTATTTGGTAAGTTTATTATTTTGATCAATTTATTTTTTTTCACCAACTTTAATATCTAGGGCCTAATACTATAAAGTAGGAAATTCTTAGCTCTCTATAAAAGGAATATCAAAATTTGCTTCCATTTTTATTCTATTCTTGATTTGTAATCTTATGCAAACTTCAACAAAGGCTAAAGAAAAAAATAAAATTGGAGCCAAATTTTGTTATTATTTTCTTCCTGAACTATTAAATTTTTTTTTTTTATATTTTTTCTTAATTTTTCTTTACTATACTATTGTTCTTTTAATGTGATGTGTATTTTTGATATTTTTTTGTCTATCTTAAGTTTTTTTCTGGTGTTTAAAAGCAGGAAAAGAGAATTAGTGAAAACTTGTCAGTTCTTTTTCACAGATCATTTTTGGATTAACGACAGATACATCCCTTTCGTTTCTGCTATATGACGGTCTTCATCAGAACCCTTCTCTCTGCATCTGTTGAACGCGACTTAACTCGAGAAAACTTATCTTCGCATAAACCTTCTAGAACATTAGCAAAGAAATGGAATCTCCTCCCATGCGAAGTTGTCATTACCTTGTTAGATTTAAATTTCTTATAAATTTTAAAGAAACAAAAATTATTATTAAATAAATGAAAAGAGAGTGATTCCATTTTTATGCTCGTGAGTATATATATATATATAGACTATAACTCCATTTCCATCATAAGTCACACCAGATTTTTCTAATATATATATATATACACGGTATAATTAGAAACGTTTTGATATTAAAATATTATGTTATACAAGAATCTTTCTTTTCCTTTCATTTTGCTGTTTGTTTTTATATTACAGTCATTAATTTGGTATTTTGTCAGAATTTTTCAATATGTTAATTAATTACATATTATATTCAACGCTTTGCTGTTCTTCCGTTTTATTATCACTTTTTATTTTTAACCCAAGATTAAATTCTCGTTTTCAAATCTCATTCTTTACAAATCTATATCTATTTTTAGTATTTATAAAATGTCTTGTCATTATTAAGAGAAGACCTTTTGTTGTGAAAGGATAATGTGAGGTGATTTTATAAAAATTAAAAATAAAGGTAGATTTCTAAAGTTTGAGATTTGCAAACGAGAATCGAATCTTGGGTTAAAAATAAAAAATAAAAAGTGACAATAAAACGGAAAAACAGCAAGGCATTAAATATAATCTCTAGTTAATTTATACATTAAAAAATTCTGACAAAATACCATTCTGAAAAATTAAGGCCTGTAGATAATAAAAAAACAAACAGCACAAAAAAAAAAAAGAAAATTCTTCCATATCTAAATGTTTTCTAATATATATATATATATATATATATATCTGAAACAATAGATGAAGAGACATGGTTTTGATGAACGCCCTCTTATGACCAAAACGAAGGGGATCCGTCGTTAGCTCTGAAAAAGAATAGACAAGTTTTATTTCAACAACTCTCTTCTCCAGCGCGCCATCCTATTTAATTTTAATTTCATTAATCGAGAGGAGGGAAC
>JAKCPI010018085.1:0-17303 GCA_023213315.1 Euborellia annulipes | reverse complement strand
TATGGAATGTTTTTTTCTTTTCAGAAGCAGAAGTATTGAATTTTTTAGATGAATGCATCACTTAATAATTAAAAACAAATCAACTATAATAGTATCTTTGAGATTTTCGTTACTAATTCCAAAAAGAATTTTAGTTATACTAGCCTTCGGCAGGCTTCGCACCTAGCAGGGGGGTTCACCCCCCTGGACCCCCTGCCAGCTGGCTCGGGCCCGCCTCCGGCGAACTCTCGCCTTTTCTTAATTATGAAAAACAAAATTATCATTACTATTCCAATCAAGTGCTTCACCTGCTTCCTTACATTCATACAAGATACATTAACGGAGAGTTTACATAAATATTTTTCTATGGGAGAAACGTAACTTTAGGAATTATTCAAAAAGTTATAGGAATTTCGGGATGAAAATAATTTTCCTATAATCCCTAGAAGTATATAAAATTTCGTTTCAAAATTCCAACGGAAAGTTGCCTAAATAGACCGTGACAGACAGAGACAGACAGACGGACTGACAGTAGCAAATTATATATTATAGATTTCTATTGAATATATAATTTTTTTTTTTTTTAATTTCCAACAAGATTAAAATTTTTCACTGTTCTCTTGTTTGGTAGAACAGATATAGTATAGGTAAGGAACAGAGATTTGATTTTCAATTGGTTTGGCTACCAATCCTAAATAGAGACCCGGGGTTTAAATGGCCTTCGATGCCGAAAAAGACCTTAATAAAAAAAAAAGAAAATAAAAAAAGTGATTTGATTTTTCTCAAAAAATAAAGACTTTATTCGATTGATATATATATATATATATATATATATATATATATATTGTACTCAGGCAAATAATTAAGTTCCTAGACCGAATATAGAAGAACGCTTATCTAAAAAATACCTATACTCTGACAAAGATTAACTAAAATACTTGTTTTTATAAAAGGGTTTTATTTATCTTCTGTATTTCTGGGGGAGGTGTAGTAATATGAATGGGGGAAATTGTTGGAGTGAGGGACATGAGTCAGTTTGTGTTCACTCTTCCTTCTCCATTAACTCCGCCTATATGTTTATGAAGGGTTTTAATTAATTATTATATATTTAAAATAGTGGAAGCCAAGAAGAAAAAAAAATAAAATAAATAATCGAATGTGTTTTTTAGGATGGGCATAATGAAGCAATTCTAATTTGGAGCTCTTCTATTTCCAGTTCTAGGCTCATATACTTAATCCGACCTCTAGGCATGCAACTAACACAACTATAATTTTCTCTGGCTCCGCCGGGTTCTCCCTCCATATCGCCCGCATATGCGCGCGCTCCTCCAAGAGAGGTCCAAGAACTGAGTTGGTTCGTTTACGCTTAGTCCAAAGGCAACACAGGTCACGAACAAATTATTCTCACTACTTTGGTCCATTTGTTTTGACAACTGACAACTCCTACTCGGCAATGTGCTCATGTGTATAAACAATCGAATATCTCCGATGTCGTCGCTTTCAACGACAACGTTTGTGATGTTCCCTTGTTGTGTCTTCATCGCCTTCTTCTTGGTCCCGCTGGTCAATTCCGCGACCGTACAAAAAACACCGAATTTATCACAGACAGGACGGAAACTTGAGTCTGGTTCTAATGTACTCACTGGGTAAGTCCCTCTTTTTTAACTTTTACCTCTAGCCTTGGAGATCCTCGAGGTTATTTTTTAATTTAGCAATGGCTTATCAACTGACAGACAGACCCCGTCAAACATGACAGTGACAGTCATCGTCGGTGTTACTAAAAAAAAACAACTTGTTATTCTTGTAACGACAAGGGATTAATTATAAGTTTTTCTCTAGTTGTTTTTTAAAACATTAACAATTATTAAAATTTTTTTTTATTTCAGAAACCCTTTTATTTTATAAAATAATTTGAAAATTTTTCAATTCAATTTTTGTTTAGAACTTTGCTTTAACAGTTTTTTTTTCCTTCTGAAGACATGGTTCAAAGTTCACTTGGAGACTTGAAGGATCCTTAGCATTATATGTATATAGATTTGAAATTTTTCAAATAACAAATTTTTTATGCAAATTTTTACTTGACAAAACCCAAATGGCGAAACCTTTTTTGTTATTCACACTTAATATTGTAATTTCGTTATTTATATATAAACAATAAAAATTGTAAAAATAAAAAATAAAAAAGAACTATTTAGAAAAAAATTAAAATTTTTAATTTCAAAAATTTATTTGCATTTTTGGACCCCCTTTTCCCCGCCCTTTTAAAATTGTGCAAATTTATTAATTTAAGAAAAATTTTTGTAATAGAATAAAATTACTTTGATTATAAAATAAATTTTTTATATAAAAATTCGATTAATTTAAATTTTTGTCATTTTATATTAATAAAAAAATTTCTACAATATTATTTCAAATTTTTAAGTTTTTTAGTAATAGGAATTTTGAATTTTCCCTCTTAAAATTAATTACTTTCAATACCACTCTTTATTATCTGTTTTTACCTTTTATCTGTCGAAGGCCAAATTAAAAAGTAGATAAAATTTTTTCTCATTTTCGTTAAGAATTTAATCCCCAAATTAAGAAAATGTATGCATATAAAAATAAAATATTAATAGGGAGGTAAAAAAATTGGGATTATTTTTTCTCTACGTAAACAAATGTTTAACCCCAAAAATAATAAGAAAATCCTTAGCCACCTTTTGCTTACGTTAACATTTTGTACAATTTAGTGTAAAATTGGCTATTTTATTTTAAAATTCTTTACCCAACAACTGATTAACCTTCCCACCCCTCCTTTGTCTGCAAAAATAAACAAGTACTGTATGAAACTTCCCTAGTTCTCTTACGTAATACTTGAATGCCCGCACCCACTTTAAAATTAAATATTTAAATTATTTATACTAATTTTATTATTAATCTCTCTTTGACGTTTTTTTAGTGAGGGTTATTTAAAAATTTTTAAGCGCGTGGGGGTGCTTTAATATTAACCTTCACTGTATGCGAAATATTTAATAAATGAGGAATAATTTTAAAAAATTCTACTAAAATTGAGTGTATTTAAATAGGTGTTAATTTTTTAAAAACATCACGCGTTTAGAAGAAAATGCAATAATTTATTTTCTATTAATTGTATATAAAATTGTTTATTCTTTATCGAGTACAATGACCTAAAGATAATAATTAAATGAAGAGAAAAATGGGTTGATCAAAATTAGGTCAATCTTTGAATATTAATCCAATAAAAAAAAAAAAAAAATTAAAAGATATTCCCAGTCCATCATTTGTATACAAATATGTATATATATTTGTATATAACATGCCGAATTAAAATATTTTCTCGATTTCATGTTATGATATATACATTTTCCGGATGATGTCACTGTAATGTCTAGACTCATTTTTTTGCGAATAGTATTAATTTAAGTGATCTGATTGTAATTAAATTTTATCTATAGGGTTCTCTATATTAAGACTTTTTTTTATAAAGCTTCTGCTAAATTAAAATAAATTATAATATTGCCGAAGATATCATCACCAGATGTTATGTAAAAAATGATTAAGCTGTTGAGCTAAAAAAAAAATACTAAAGGATTAAAGGTTTAAAATTAGAAATTATTAAATAGATTGATAATTTGTGAATATACTCAAGTATAGTTATTAATACACTACTTTAATGTAAATATTTGATATATAATGTAAAGTATATTACTTTGTTAAGAGAATTTTTTATAATTTTTTGTTAAAATATTTTTTTTTCTTTAATTTACCTTTTAAGGTTTTAGTACTTGGATGGATTGTTACTAATAGTTCATAACCTTTGATTCATTAGTCTTATTTTCATTAAAAAAAAAAAGAAGAAATGAAGTAATTGGATTCAGGGACATCATTTCAGATTTTACTTGAGAGGGGGGGGAGTAGCAAAAAAAATTATATACATTTTTAAAATAGTGATTTTGTTAATTAAAAAAAACACAAATTTGAAATAATATTACGTGTGCAGAACTTCGTCTATAAAGAGATCAAATTTATATTTTTTATGAAATTTTTTAATAAAAAACAAAAAAAAAAAAACTAATAAATTTTACAAAATTCGTTGAATCAAACGCTATGCCAACTAAAAAAAATCTTAATAAAATATAATTATATTAAATTAATAAAAGATTAATCTTCTTCTGTCCTCGTCTTATTCCCGCAATGAGGGGTCGAAGGACCTCACTTTTTCCCTCCAACCCTATCATATGTTTTCGCGACCGGAATAGGATAGGCAGACGCACGGTCTGACGCCTGCAGAAAAGAGGAAAGAAGAGACAGAAAGAACTTAATGACTGCCTGTCCCAGCTCGGGTAGCTCGTGGTCGCTATCCACGTACCCACAAGATGTAGGCCCCTGAGCAAAAATTAATTAAAGATTAATATTTTCTTAATTTTATTATCTTTTTAATTTTGGGGGAGGCAAATGACCCCTGCATCCCCCCCCACCTAAAATGACGTTTCTGATTAGAATCGTATATATATTATAATTAATATTTCGTAATTAATCAAAAATCCATTAGTTCCTCTTTAGTCTCTACCTAGTACCTCTAAGGTCTTTTTTACTTTCTCTTACCCTATATATCAAATGTACAGAGAGAATATTGCGATCATGTCAAAAATTCGATATGGAGATAATGGATATACATGTTTGAGGCCCCTGAGTCAAAAAAGTGGGTCCAGCAAATTAGCCTGTGTGTGTGAGTGTAACGATTAACCATGAAAGAATTGAGCTATTGCAATGAAATTTTTTATTTAAGTTAGGTACCCTCCCGGACACTCAAAATAAACTTTTCAATAAAATCGACCAAAAAGTAGTACTTCTTTACAGATGTACATTTTCAGTTTTTTGTTTTCGATTTTCTCAAAATTCGCTCCAACGATTTTCATTAAAATTCAAAAATCAATTTTTTTTAGATGTTCTTTAAAATCTTTATACTCATTTTTCCCTTGAAATCTTTTGAAGCATACTTTACTCTTGTATTGCTTATGAAATGCAAATGGTCGTGTTTGGAACTAAGGTGCTATGGGAAACTAAATCTCGACATAAAAAATCTGGTGTAACAAGCGCAGTACACAACTTGTCCTACCCATTAGGTTGTGTGCTATGCGACCAGTTACATCAGATTATTTTATTTATTTTCTTTTTATTATGAAATTCTATTAATGTATAGACTTTTTATTTTAGAAATTTTATTTGTTCTTAGTAATCTACCCAGATTAAGACCTCTCTTTTTAACATAAAATTTTCGGAATTCAAAAATCTCTGTGTATTCAGAGAAAAAAAATCTCGACATCGAATTTTTTACATGAATCGAATACTTTCTCTCTATATATTTCATATATAAGGGTAAGAGAAAGTAAAAAATGAATAAAATTATTATCAAATAAAAAACTCTTTTTTCAAATATCTTTGATCTCAAATCTAATAATAAAATCAAGTATTTTGTTTAATAATTCTTTGTTAAAAAATGTGATCAAGCACGACTTACTTGGCTCGCATGAAGAGAATATTTATTTTAATCGAATTGTTTAATTGTAAAAAGATTTATTAAATAAAAAAAAAATATTTTATGATATTCATATCTAAATCGTTAATAATAAATTTAAATAATACAAAGGCTTATTTAAAAAAATATTTTTGATATATACATATTGAATATTTAATCAAGATGATAAATTTTAAAACATACAGTGTTTATGAGTATTGTCATAAGTAAAATAAATATTACTTTCAGAATACGATTTAATTGAAATAGGTGGTGATTTTCAAATAAGAAATTATTAAAGCTTCAATCGACAAAATTGGTCTATAAGTAGAATTGTTTGTAAAAATTTATAGGGTAAGAGAAAGTAAAAAAAAATGTATAACTATAAACAGGAAAATATTTATATCTTTTTGAAAAAAAATATTTATATTTTGTTACCATGGCAACTATGGTTACCATGACAACCCTTTCTCCTACTTTACCTATGAAGTACAAGAGTAAAGTGATCTTCAAAAAGATTTAAATAGCAAATTGAGAATATACATTTTAAAGGCCATCTAGAAAATAATTGATTTATGAATTTTAATCAAAATCGTTCGAGCAAATTTTGAGAAATTCGAATAAAAAATTGAATAAGTACACCAGTAAAGTGCTAGTACTTTTTGGCCGATTTTGATTAAAAGCTTATTTTCACTTTCCAGGGGGTGTCTAACTTAAACATAAAATTTCAACCTCCTAACTCAATTCCTTCATGCTTAAAATTGAACACAGACACACAGGCATACACACAGACAGACACAGCCTAGCTCTTTTCGTTTTTGAGATATTTTGTTCACAGACAGATCATGTCGCAAAAACCACTTTTTGGTCTCAGGACACCTCAAAACGTATATATCCATCAAAATCTCGACATCGAATTTTTGACATGAATCCAATACTTTCTCTTTCTATGTATATATATGCATATATAGGTAAAAGAAAATAAAAAGTCAGTCATACAATGCGAGCTATTTTCTACTATTCAGGAAGGAAACAATTTGATAAACCACAAAAAAAAAATGTTTTATAGTTGAAAATATTTCTCGGTTCCATTTTCATAATACCCTCTCCCCACCGCTTGAGTTTTAGTAGATTTTAATAAGAAATTAAATATACCCCCATCCTTTTAGAAAATAAATTAATAAATATCTAATTACATAGATTTTAATAGTCTAATTATAAATCAGTTCCTGGTTGACCGAGCTGGAGCTCGGTTTTTTTTTTTTTTAGATAATTGAAAAAAAATTAAAAAAGTACATCAGTAAAGTACTAGTACTCGAAGTTTTTAAAAAAGAGTAGGGATGTGGTATCGAAAAAAGTATCGATACTTGTTCTTATCGTATAGATGAAGCAATAACACTCGGAGCGTCGGGATAATAATAGAACTTTATTTTTCAAAATATATAAACAACAAACAAAAACAATGCCATAACGACCAACGAAAACCCCGGCCGTGACGCCACACTACCAACGAAAACCCAGGTCAACGTGACGCCACAATATCTTTACATTTAACAGTAAAATCAAGAGATGCAGTTTCAAATATAAATTCTTTCCATTTTATATAAATTAAGAAAAAAAAAAGAATCAATAGAAGGATTGATTCTAAATTTATTCTATATTTCATAAAAATAATTTTAAATACAAATTAGATAAAAAAAATTTAAGATGAGTTCACTTCTTTTTGTCTCCGGCTGTCCCAAGCCAAGCGAGAGAAAACGACTCTTGGATCAACCAACAATCTTTGCTATTTCTGTTTAATTAATCAAAAAATAGGTTTACCTGGTGATAACGAGGATGACAAGAAAGGAGCAGGCATGGAGCACTATGAATATAATCAGGTGATATGTTGGTATCGTGGATCGTTGAGGAAGGAAGCATTATTCGATGAGATAAGAATACATAGATGTAACACAATCACAAGCTTCAGGCTTACTGAGGCGGCGACGACAGCGCTGCCGCCGCCGCCGCCGCCGTCGTCGCCGTCGTCTCTACCGAACAAAGCCGAACTCTCCCGAAGTGCAAGTGTATGTGAAAGAAACCGGTTTGTTTGTTGGATCTATTTTTAATTTCAATAATGAAAATAATATAAAAGAGAAAGATAATTTTTTTTTTAAATAAAATAAATTAAATACGTAATATATTTTTAATATTTTAATATTTTAAATGAATAATTAAAAAAAAATAGTAAAATTTTTAAATATATAAAAAAAAAAAGATTTTATTTTATCTATAAAAAATTATTTCTCTCTTGTAAGAGAAAATTCCGAGTTAACCGAGCTGGAGCTCGAAAATTGGAAAAACTAAAAAAGTACATCAGTAAAGTACTAGTACCCGAGGTTTCCCAAAAGACTAGATCAATCGTACTTTGTTTTATATACCGCAAATAGGAAATATTTAAAATTTGATAGAAATCTTCTTTAAATGGAATTTCAAGAAAATTGAAAAAAATTAAATAAAAATACACCAGTAAAGTACTAGTACTCGAGTTTTCCCGAAGTCGAGATCTAGCGCAATTTGTTTTCTAATAACGGAGCTAGGAAATATTTAAAATTTGAAAGAAAATCTTATAGGGAATTTTGAGAAAATTAGAAAAAACTACATCAGTAAAGTACTAGTAGCCCGGGAGCCGCGGCTCAGTGAGAAGACATTAGCTTCTCGCACCGGAGTCCCAGGTTCGCTTCCCGTCCCAAGCGAGAAAAATTTATTTCATTTGATTTGACCTCAAATCATTTGAAATAAATAGGGATGGGGTCTAAATGGCCTTAGATGCCGAAAAAGACCTTAAAAAAAGTACTAGTACGCGAATTTTCCCAAACACGAGACCTAGCACAATTGCATATTTGGACTGTAAATAGTATATATTTAAAATTTGAAAAATATCGTTAGAGCCGTTATCGAGAACTGATATGCTTACATATAAACAAACAAACGTACATTGCTCGTTTAATAGTGTAAGATTAATATTAAATTAATTATATGCTCTTATTAAACACTTGAAAATTTAAATAAAAATTCATCTTCCATGGTAATAAAAAAAAGAAAAGAAATGAAAACTAATTAACTGTTCAATTTTATCTTTCCCTTACGCTTATCCTCTAAAACAAATAACGGGATTAAAAATAATAATAAAAATTTAAAAGAATTCTTTAGATCAATTTCAAAAAATATTATCAAATAAATAAAGCGTTTCAAAGAGTTCAAAATTTGACATACAATAGAAATAGATAAATAATTGGGTCACCTCATAATAAAAGTCATAAATAAAATTTTTATTTCAATCTAATTGTTAATATTAATTTAAATTTAATTCCTCTTTACAAATTATTCCATCTATTTGAGGAAATTTGTTTGATTGTAAGTAGGTATTTATTGAATCCCACAATTTGAAAAATTTTCTTTAGCTTGACACTAATCTGAGTAAAACTGGGAAATTCCGTTCTCTAATAAGAAGGAATAAATTGTACAAAATTTTACCAATGGAATCTAATTTACCTTCTAATTAATGAAAAAATTGTATATTTTACAATCTAAAGTGTAATAAACCACCATTTTTTTAAATCTCTGTTTTGATGTCTATTTTTCGTTATTTCAAAGTGAACAAATTTACATACTGGTATTTCGATTTATTTTTTTTACTATCAAATAAATATTTTTTTTTTAACATTTATTATTTATTTCTATTGAAACATGTGCAAGGAACTAGTATTTTCAAAGTAAATCTTCTTTTTTTTATATTATAAAAAGTTTTTTTTTTTTTAAAGGAGTAAAATTTTATCTAGTCCAGGTCAGCTTATGTGAATACGGTAAGCGCCCTATGTGCTCGAGAGTGGAGCCTTGAGTTTAGGCAACCAAAATGTTTAGCCGTTGAAAGTGTGGTCTTAAAAGTGACTTTACCCTTACAGTTGCATTAAAAAAAAGATCATTTATTCATTTTAAAAATATTTTTTTGGTTGTCTAGGCTCAAGGCTCCACTCTCGAGCACACGGGCACTTGCGGCGCTCACTGTACTGATCGTTTAATTCATTTAGTATTTTTATTTCACATTTTAATAATGTTCCATCACGATGTTTTTAATTAAGAATGAATGACCTTAAAGTGTATAATATTTATATTTTGAGTTTGAATATAATTAACGCCCCTCCGCCCCCCCCCCAAGATTTGAGAAAATTTTTTTTTTTTGGGGAATTAAATTAAATTATTTTTAATATAAAATTTTAAAAATACTTAAAAATTTGATGAGTATATATATTCTGGTAAACATGTACAGAATGCACCTTTAAATTACCGAAAGTAGGAAAAAATTGTGTGCTGTGCGTTCAGTCATAACAGATTATCCCCCTCCCCCCCTCCCCACTCTCCCAGTAACTCCTCTGGATCCGCCTTTGAACACAATTGATAGAGGATATTTTCAGAAAATTAAAAAAACTAGAAAAGTACATCAGTAAAGTACTAGTATTCTTTATTTGATTTTATAGATAATCTTGGAGAAGTCTCATATTAAGAAACGCGTACTTAAGTTAAGTATAAAATTTTGAGTATCGAGGGTTTTTTTCGTTTTTGAGTTATTGAGGTAATCCCCAATATTTGATATTCCACTTGAAATTCATTAAATTTATTGTGAAAAAATCTTAAATTCCCATCAAGATATATTCCTATTAAAATATCACAATATTTACCTAATTTTCTAAGGAAGAGATTTTATCGGTTTTAAATACCTTTTTTAGTGGTTTCTTGGGATTAAACGAGTCTCTTTCCTATTAGCTTGAAATTGAGTTTATTTCATAGGCGTCCCAAGAAATTACATTAAAATCGTACAAAGAATACTAGTACTTCACTTATGTATTTTTCTAGTTTTTTTTTTTTTTTTCGATTTTCTCAAAATTAACTCTATCGATTTTGAAACATATCACCTATAGAGTATTTTTGATTAATTTTAATTAATTTTATCTAATTTTTTTTCCGCCAGTGTTACTTGCCTAGAGATAGTAAAAATTGCTTCGAAGCTCTCTAATCAGACACCCTGATTTAGGCTATAATTCAAACTACGAGGATTAATAAAAAAAGTTTTCACATTGAAAGCAATTTCCTTTTTATACACTTAACCTTTAAACTCTCTAAGTACACCTATTCCAACTGTCTTGATTTCATAAATTTTAAGAGGATGAAAAAAATGTATAGTTCTCCTTATTATGATTATAAGTATACTAGCCGCGCAACACGCTTTGCGTCTAGCCAGAAGGATTTTGCCGCCAGCCGAGGCAGACTTAATAATTAAATTATCTTTTTTTATTGGATATATTTAAATATTCAAATGTAAATTAAAAGTTAAAAAAGAAATTTAAATATCAATTTTTATTATTTTTCATTTTAGGGATTTAATTATTTTATTTTTAAATTTTCAATCGGAATCAGAAAATAAAAAAAAATCTGGTGTGAGTGGTCGCACAGCACACAACTTTCTACACCAGATTTTTTGTGTCGACATATAATTAGTTTCCGACATTAGTACATTCGAATTTCAAGATGTAAAATTTTAAGATTGGGAACATATTTATATTTTATAACCATGGCAACCATTTCTCCTATCTTTCTATGAAGTAGAAAAGTAAAGTCTTCAGAAGATTGCAATGGCAAAATGAGAATATACATTTTAAAGAGAATCTAAAAAATAATTGATTTTTGAATTTTAATCAAAATCGTTAGAGCGAATTTCTAAAAAAAGTGAAAAAGTACATCAGTAAAGTACTTTTTGGCCGATTTTGATTAAAAGCTTATTTTCACGCCTTAGACGGGGACTAACTTAAATTTAAAATTTCAACCTCCTTCCTTCCTCCTCAATTCCTTCATGCTTAAAATTGAACAGACACACACAGACAGACCATGTCGCGAAAACCACTTTTTTGGATTCAGGGGACCTCAAAACCTGTATATCCATCAAAATCTAGACATCGAATATTCGACATGAATCCAATACTTTCTCTCTCTATATATTAACATATATATAGAGGCAAGAGAAAGTAAAAATATGAAAGTATTGTATTTTTATTTTTTTTTTCTATAATCCAATTTAGCGTCACTAAAAGCCCCTTCCGAAGAAAAAATTTGTTGAAACGATTTTTTTGGGGTATTTAACAGGATCTCAAAGCGTCAGAAAACAAATTTCATGAATACAATTTTAATTTTTTTTATTAGCTATTTAGGTTTGAAATTCAAAAGACCTGGGGGATTTATCACCCCCATATCAGTCACTCTCTAGCAGCAATTTACCTTTTACTTTCTCTTACCTATGTATATATGTAATATATATATAGAGAGAAAGTATTGGATTCATGTCAAAAATTCGATGTCGAGATTTTGATGGATCTTCACGTTTTGAGGTCCCCTGAATCCAAAAAAGTGGTTTTCGCGACATGGTCTGTCTGTGGGTGTGTGGGTGGGTGGGTGTGTGGGTGTGTGTCAAATTTTAAGCATGAAGGAATTGAGCTATGAGACTGAAATTTTATATTTAAGTTAAACACCCCCCGGGACCGGAAAAATAAGCTTTTAATCAAAATCGGCCAAAGAGTACTAGTACTTTACTGATGTACTTTTTCAGTTTTTTTCGATTTTCTCAAAATTCGCTCTAACGATTTTGATTAAAATTCAAAAATCAATTATTTTTTAGATGCTCTTTCAAATGTATATTCTCGTTTTGCCCTCAAAATTGTTTGAAGCACACTTTACTCTTGTACTCCATAGAAAAGATAGGAGAAATGGTTGCCCTGGTAACAAAATATAAATATTTTCCCCATACTTATAAATTTTACATCTGAATTCAAATATTCCTTACTGCCGCGAACTAAATACATGTCGACACAAAAAATCTGGTGTGACAAGCACAGTACACAACTTTCGATTACCGAAGGTAAGAGAAAAGTTGTGTGCTGTGCTCCAGTCACACCAGATTTTTCTTTTTATTAGATTAAAAATCAATTATTATTTAAATTCCCATTTATTTTTATTAAAGAAAACATATATGTCTCTCTCTCTCTCTCTCTCTTTGGACTTGGACTTCGTTCGTGCGGTTGGCTCTTTTTGTGCTCCCTATTTTTCTTGTGTTTATGTCGGTATAAACTCACCGATAATTATCAAACTTTATATCAATCGATTCGGCGTGAAATAATCTGTGCATTGGTGTTGTTGGCTGCGAGATTGGACCGTTATTGTCTGCACTGGAAGGTGAAAATATTTTTGTTAATTTATCACGAAAGATAAAAATAAAAAACGAATGAATTATGCTTGAATAATCCATTCATAAATTTATATCAAATATATTTTGGGAAATAATATTATTAATTTTTAATTTTTAATTTTTTTTATTTTTACTCACATCTGTTTCCAAGGCTGTCTTTCCTCGAATAAAGACATAGCGATCGGCCGCGCCTATGCAGAAGACATCCCTTTTAATTCTCCCAGCCCATCCCTCCCGAGGGGTAGTTTAAAATCATGTCTGTTTGTAATGATACATCTGAATTAAAAAAGTGGATTGAAAAACCACTTCCATTATCCATTGAAAGTTTAAATAAGTTGTGCTCAGATTTCAAGGGACATGACGGTGATATATCGGGTGTTATTACGCTTAGTAAGGACACTAACGAGAGGAAGAGATCCATTGAGGCTTCCCTCAAAGAATGTAATAACTTATTCTTGTCTCTGGCATCCGCATACAGAGAATTGGTCGTTGAACGTGAAACCGTGGCTACACTCCTTGATAAATTAAACCCTGTTGCATTTTCCATTGGGGAGATCAAGGAGATTGTTAAGACTACCTTGGAGGAGAGTTCCCTCGTGCTTGGTGCCTCTGGGTCGTCGGCCCGAGGTAGCTATGCGTCTGTTATTGCCAGCAAACCCCAAGTATCTACACGTAATCCTGTTGAGAATATCAACATTTCAAATGGAACATCATTCGAGATTGCAAAAACAACTAGTTTTGTAATCGGTCCGCAGGAAGCGAGCATATCTAAGTTTAAGGGATGGGAAGACGTTAAAACTGCTCTGTTTAAATCAGTTAAGCCTTCTGATGTTGGACTTAAACCCACCAGGGTATTCAGGGCGTCAAATAAATCAGTACGCGTTGAGGCCTCAGAGGTGAATCTTGTGGAGTTAAGCAGGCACGGGGGACTCAAACGGGCGGGGCTGGCAGTGCTGCGGGAGCCGAGACTCAATCCGAGGCTGTTGGTGAGGGACATATCGTCGGAGCTGGCGGGGGCTGATGTGGTTGAAGAAATAATTTCAAATAATTTTTCTGGGGACGAGAACATCGAAATGAAGCTCATTCATCTTTTTCCTGCTAAAAATAATAAATATACTTCGGCCATAATTGAAGTGGATCCGTGTACGAGGCGAAGGATTTTAACGCAGAGAAGATTACATATCAAGTGGTCTTCTTGTCGGGTGGATGATTATGTCTCTATCCTTCAATGCTTCAAATGTGCAAAATTTAATCACTTGGCGAAGGATTGCAAGTCGGATCCTCGTTGTGGCTCGTGTGGCTGCAATCATGAGCTCAGGGAGTGCGAGAGTAAGAAGGATGGGCCTCTCTCTTGTGCCAATTGTGTGGCATCGAAATTGCCGGACGTCTCTCATTCGGCCTTTGATTCTCTTCGCTGTCCTGTGCTTAGAAAGCGGATTGAGGAGAAAACACGCAGAATAAATTATGGCCAGATCGATTAGGGATCATAAGGTCGTTTCTGAATATCTTAAGGTTTGCCATGTTAACGCCCAATCTTTGACTGCACATCTTGACGAGTTTCGTCTCAATTTCTTAAAAACAAAATGGGATGTGATATGTATCAGTGAAACATGGCTTGATCATTCAATCGACTCTGGTTTTATTTCGCTGCCTGGGTACACGCTGTTCAGAAAGGACAGAATTGGGAAGAGAGGAGGTGGAGTTGGTGTGTACGTCCATAATTCCTTGAAGGCTAAATTGATTACACATTCTCCGGAGAACTATGAGGGAAAACCTGAATTTATATTTATTGAAGTTAAATCGGGCATTTCGAAGATACTTATAGGATGCGTCTATCGGCCTCCAAAAAAAGGCTTTTTAACTGAATTTGAAGCCGCTTTTTTAAATCTATACTCATTATATGATAACATTATAGTATTGGGAGACTTTAATACTGATCTCTGTAAGAGCACTGTCGAAAGAGATCTGCTTGAGAGTGTGGTAGGCGCTTGTAATCTCCAATTAGTATCATTGAATCCCACTTATCATACTCCAACCAGTGACACGCTTCTGGATCTCATTTTAGTCGACGATGTCGACAAAGTGGCTAAAGAGGGACAATATCCAGTTCCTTTTTTATCATGGCATGATTTGGTCTACATTTATTATAAGATTCCACTCTCTTCATTCACTCCACGCATGATCACTTATCGTTGTTTCAGGGGATTTAATATTGATACTTTGAATGAGGAACTGTCTAAGATTGACTGGTCTTCCTTATTCTATGAGGTAGACATCAACAATAAGGTCTTATTATTGAATTCAATTATTTTGGAGTTTTACGATCGTTTCGCTCCTTGGCGGACAGTGCGGGTGACGCACCCTCCGGCCCCCTGGCTCTCGGATGAGATAAGGCATCTCATTAACTTGCGAAATGATGTGAGAGGCAGATACAGGAGCGTCCGACTACCGCATTTATTGACAAGATTCAAACAACTTAGAAACAGAGTTAAGACTCTGGTACGAAATGCTAAATCTGATTATTTTCGAAAAGTCTTTAAGGATGCTAAGAATTCCTCATCAATGTGGTCTGCACTTCGACGACTTGGAATTGGGACAAAAAACAACGCCGAAATACACATTCACCCAGATGTATTAAACAACCATTTTGCGTCTGCCTCTCTCGGTTCTCCCGCCTTGGCTTTTGATCCACCTAGTCAACAAATTCACGAGAATGACGATAAATTTTACTTCGCACATGTGACCCATGAAATGATATTAAGGGCATTTTCAAAGTCCAAGTCCAATTCTCTGGGATCAGACGGGATACCGCTAAATTTTATTAAGAACTCACTTGGCATTTTGACGCCCACCATTATGCACATATTTGATGCTTCTTTGCAGTCTTGTTTTTTTCCTGGTGTTTGGAAGCATGCAATTATAACGCCTATTCCTAAATGTAGCAATCCACAGGAAGCCAATCATTATCGGCCAATCAGTATTTTGTGTTCTCTTTCGAAGATATTGGAGACTATAGTGAGTTGTCAGCTCTTGGAATTCATTAATGGGCGCAAAATATTCCACCCTTGTCAGTCGGGATACAGGACTAATCACAACACACAAACGTCGTTGTTAGATTTGGTGGACAACATCAGAGGGGCAATGGATGATAAAGAAATCACTATCTTGGTTTCCTTTGATTTCACAAAAGCGTTTGATTGCATCGATCACCGGGCTCTTCTCTCGAAGCTGTTCTCACTCGGCCTCTCTGACTCATCAGTTAGATGGTTTGAGTCCTATCTCACTGGAAGAACACAGTGTGTTTCAGTCCGTGATGGAGGCAGATCGCAGTGGATCCCCTGCTCTTCAGGTGTCCCCCAGGGATCCGTCTTGGGTCCCTTGTTGTTCTGCCTATTTATAAATGACCTACCATCAGTGTTAATGCATTGTAAATGTCACCTTTACGCGGACGATTTTAATATTTACCTGTCTTTCCCGCGAGGGACCATTACCGAAGCGGTTAATAGAGTCAACAAGGATATTGATAGCATTCATCGGTGGTCTCTAATGAACGGATTAGTCTTAAACGCCGATAAAACTAAGGCAATATTCTTCGGAACCAGGGGACTCTTGGCTTCTCTTCCTGAAATGCCGCCGCTTTGGCTTGAGGGACGATTGATCCCTTATGAGACGCAGGTTGGAGTTCTTGGGGTTTTTCTCGACTCAAAGCTCACCTGGAAGACTCAATGTGAGAGTGTATGCTTGAGGAACACCCGGGCTCTTGGTCAGTTGAGGAAGATCAGAGAGTCATTGTCGTTCGATGCAAGAAGGTTGGTGGTGCAGTCTCTTTGTTTCCCTCATTTTGATTATTGCGGCGCCCTTTTTTCTGATCTGTCTGGGGAACAGTTGACAAGACTTCAAAGAAGCATGAACGCTGGAATTCGCTTTATCACAGGCATATCAAGGTATGAACACATCACTCCAGCATATAGGTCTCTTGGCATTATGCCCATGAAGACTAGAATTGATTTCATAATGGCGAAAATATTGAGGGGTGTGCTGAAGACCGGGGAGCCTGCCTATCTGAGGGAGAGATTCCTGCTGATAGGGGACGATTATAGAAGGACGGGAAGGACCTGCGAGCATGATCTTTCGATTCCGAAGTACAGAACCACTATTTATGAAAGGTCCTTCACCATTAGTTCTGCCCTGCTGTGGAATAGTCTCCCCTTGGGGGTGAGGCGAATGGAACTTTCGGCTGATACGTTCAGGTTAAGACTCTCAGAATTCCTAATGAAAAGAGTTTAAGGGCTGTTTGAGTTGACTGATCTATTGTGTTTTTCTTTTTCTTTTTTTTTTAACTCTCTCTTTCTTGATTTTTAATTTCTTTTTATTTTATTTTGTATTTGTTTTTTATTATATCTTATATTTATTTTTTCGTTAAATTCTTTTTTTTAAGAAGTATGTAAAGGGCAGTGACACAACAATATTGTTAAATAGCCAAAAAAGGACCAAGAGTCCTAGGCATGTAAATTAATGTATAATCACATTTTT
>JAKCPI010018084.1:0-19013 GCA_023213315.1 Euborellia annulipes | reverse complement strand
GACAAATTTGAAGTTTTTTTTTAATGGTTGGAGAATTTTCCCGGGGATGGTTTTAAGTAGGATCCGACCGAAACAAGATTTTCAACCGAAACCGAATTTCGGCCTCAATCTTAGCCGGGAGGTCTGGCAATGGAGAAGAGTAACAGACACCACAATCGTTGCGGTTAAGTGATGTCGAGCGCGGCGAAAGTTCGGATTGGGGACCCCGAGCAATCAGCGTGTGGAACGCCCCCCCCCCGTAGCCATCGGTACTTGTATTTAAAAAAAATTATACGAATAAAGAAATAACCCCTAAATAACCTCTGTAGCCGAAAAGGATTAAAAAAAAACCGAAACCGAAACTTGTATTTCCTATACAAAATTCAAATCATTTTATCTTTTTGAAATTTCCTCCGCCTTCTTTTTCCTACTGTGGAAATCATTTTACCTTTTTTTAGGAAGGGAAAAATTTTTCCGCCTTGTGAAAAATTTTTTTTCTCCCTCACGTGATCATTTGACCTTTTTTTTTTTTGCGTGCGAGTCTCAACCCTTCTTTTCAGACTCAGATTTCGGCTGGTTTTTGGCCGAGACCAGGATTTTTGGCCGAACCCGGATATTCGTTGGGTTCCTACTTTTTAAGCTATCTTTATGTCAAATTATAGGATTATAGGTAGGGGAACCTCCCCTTGTTTAAGGAGTTCACGAATCTACAATTTTTCTATTGGAAAGCATTGTGTTTTATCTTTCTTTATGAAAAATTTAAGCTAATTAATTTTAGAAATTAAATAATTAAATCTTTCAAATGAAAAATAATAAAAATTGTTATATAATTAATTTTTTAATTCCGGAGTCCCAAGCGAGAAAAATTTATTTCATTTGATTTGACTACAAATTATTTGAAATAAATAGTGATGGGTTCTAAATGGCCTTAGATGCCGAAAAAGACCTTAAAAAAAAAAAAAATTTATTCATTCAGAGGGATTCATGGGTAGGGATACGGTATCGAAAAAAAGTATCGATACTTGTACTTGGTATCGTATCGATACCAGAAAGTATCGGAAGAAAAGTATCGATACCGCTAAGTATCGAGTATTTTTTTAAGTATGAGTATTTTTCTTTTCTTTTTTAACTCTTGTCGGCATCTTTGGCTCCTGACGCCGATAAAAGGGCCCAACGGAAGATCAGTGCGGTATATTGGTATGCCATTTTCCTCAGAGTAATGGTCACTAGGAGTACGGGGTGATTCGGAGCTTGCGAGCATGTGATATAATTTTTTAGAGATATAGAAAAAATTAAATTTTATAGAAAATGTGCTCTAAAGCTGCTCTTATTTTGAATTTTCTCTATATTTGTGAAATACATGGAAAATATAGTTTCAGCTCAATCGAAGGTGATTTATTGGTTGGTGCGCCTCACATGATAAGTTCATGAAAAATCGAATTTTTAACTCTGGACACCCCTAATAGAATTTTTTATCATTTTTGAATGCAAAAAACATATTTACGATATTCTATAGTTCTGTCTTCTTCTTCTTCTTCTTCTGTCCTCGCCTAATTCCCGTTTTGCGGGGTCGGCGGACCTCACTATTTCTCTTCAACCCAATCAGGCGTTTTTGCAACCGAGAAGGATATCAGAGGCCGGCCCGGCGCACGGTCTGACGCCTGTTGAAAAGAGGAAGGGACAGACATACCATCAAGAGAAAAGATATTGGACAACCCCCTCACGTCTACCTAAATTTAGAGCCTTGTCCACGGTGCACCTGTTGCGTCTGCCTAGTTACGGCCCTGTATACATACCTCAAAAGGCTCTAAATTCAGGTAGACGTGAGGGGGTGTCCAATATCTTCCTCTTGATGGTACATACAAGAAAAGAAAGATTGTCTGTGTTAAAGTCTATAGGGCCTAAGATGACGAAAAGATTAAAAAAAAAAATATTTATATTTGAGAGTTGACTGAAAAATTGCGCCACTTGATTTTGAAAAGGCGAGTGTCCGCCGCACTCGATGGGTTCAGGGGCTAATAATAAATGAAATTGTTTTCAGGATAGGTTAAAAAGTGAAGAAAATCTGCAGCTAGTTGTTTTTCATTATTTTATTCCCACCACAGAACAGGTGGGTGTTAGGTATGGGTATATTTGTAATTTTCAATCATATCGCAACGATCCCAGGGAGAGATCGTTTTTTTTTAATTAATTTTAATTTTAAATATAAATTTTTATACACAAAATGATAGAGAAAAGGAATTATTTTTGGAATTTAATTTGAAGAATTTTAAAATAAAATTAATCCTTTTTCCCCTTCCCCTTTTTGAGAGAAGATTATTTGGTCGATGAACAGACAGAAAAATATCATCCGACTGCGGGCTGTGGGGCCGCTAATTCATTCTCTGGCGGGCTGTGAAGCCAATACTATCTTCAAATGTACCACTCTGGCGGGATGTGAAACAACCAACATCCAACATCACTTGACGGCGGGCTGCGAGACTGCCAATATTTTATATATCTTGGTTGCCGACCGAAAAGCCGTCAGCATCTCCTCTCACTCGGTGCTGAAGCCAGTCAACACGACCTAATTGACTTCGGGCCGAGAGACGGTCCCCACTGGAATTGAATTGCCAAGAGACGTCCTTCACTGGCGTTTCGGACGAAGGTCGGCCTGATGCGACCGAAACATCCCATCCCATCAGAAGACATCGCCAGCCATCATTTTTATACCTTTTTATTTATTTTTTTTATATTTTTCAAATAAGATTTCCAAATTATTTTTTTAATAAATTATAATTTATATTTTTTTTATTTTTTGCGAGCAGATACTCTCCCTGATTTCGTCCTCCCCGTTCTTGACTCTTCAAAAACGTTGCGATATATTATATACAGAACTTAAATATGATTGAAAAATATAAGTTCTGTATATAATATATGATTGAAATTTACAAATATACACATACATAACACCCACCTGTTCTGAAGATGATCCCAACCGGGATCGAAACGTCAACGTGGTGGGAATAAAATAATGAAAAACAACTAGCTGCAGATTTTCTTGATTTTTTCACCTATCCTGATTGAACTACCAGCTATAAGCCCTACGTATCTATGAAATTGTTTTGTTCATTAGTTGAGGGGGCGTTATTATTATTATTAAAATCTTTCTCTTTTTTTTTTTTTTCTTCTTTCAATCAGACAAGATTGATTGAATTCGGTTTCGAGGTCATCGAGGTTCATGGCATTCGGTCCTCTCTTTCTCTTTCTCATAATGCTCTCGTTTGTTCAACCTTCAATTACTAATATTTCTTGTTTTTATCTGGAACGCCATTAACGAAAGAGAGAGAGAGAGAGAGAGAAGATTATTCTATTCCTAGCCCCCTTTTTTATTTTATTAACCGGGTTGTGTATTAAACGCAAAGTTAGGAAAATTATTAGACTAGTGCATTGAATTCGAATATTCTAATCTTATTATCTACATGTGTGTATATATAATAGCGGAGTGTCCGTCTGTCTGTCTGTCACGCTCTATTTAGGCAACTTCCCGTTGGAATTTTGAAATATAATTTTATATGGATAAAGAGGACCTTCTAGGAATTACAGGAAAATTATTTTCATCCCGAAATTCTTATAACTTTTTGAGTTATTAATTCTTAAAATTACGATTTCTCCTATAGGAAATGTATAGAGGAATATTTATGTATTCTTTTCATTTGTGTATTCCATGAATGTAAACAAATCATCAAGCAGGCACTGAATTGGAATGGAATAATAATAATTTTCTTTTCATAATTAAGAAGAAAAGGCGAGGGACTACCGCAGGTGGGGGTCCAGGATGGCGACGCGGCTAGTAGTTTTTTTTTATAAACTTTAACAGTTTAACCATGTTTATTGTTTTCGCGGTTTGGACGGCCCTGGTGAAAAATATTTATTTTTTTCCCCTTTCTGATGTGCATTGAATTTAAAATTTTTTTTGTGTTGTTAGGACACGTATATTAAACAGCTCTCGGCGGCCTAGAAGACAGTCAGTATTATTATTGACTCTGTTTAAAATTTAAATACACGTTTCGTGCTTTTTTTCTAAAGAATTTCAAGAGTGAGAGGGGGAATAAATTATTCAAAAGTCCAGCTGTTTTTTTTTTAAGATGCATTTTTTAAGCAGATGTCGGGTGTAGAGAGAGAGTTGAATTCCTTTATAATACGGCTGACTGCTTAAGAAGCGGGGGATCGGGGGGGGGGGGAGGGATGAACTTCTCTAAATTATCACCCTTTTGAAATTAAATATTTTTGAAAGATATTTAAACGTGTTTTTTTTTTTTTTTTACTTAACCTTAAGAGTTTTTGGCCATAATACATCTTCTTGTTTGTTTTATAATAATAAAATATGTATATACAGTGGCGGAGTGACCGTCCGTCTGTCAGTGTATACATATGTTTGTTATACTGTCTTCAGAATTGGTCTTTTGATATAACATTAGAAATATTTTTTTTGAAGTTATACTTCTTTTGGCGCGCTTTGATGAGATTGATTGATGAGAGTGAATTTGCGAAAACGACATGATGAAGTTATATTTGACAAAACGTGTTGTTATTTTCAAATCCAAAAATTAAATTATTAATTAAATTTATTAATTAATAATTTAATAATATTTTTTTTTTATCTAAAGGGACCAAAATGTATTTTGTTTAAAAAATAAAATAGAAAGAACACTAGCGCTCTCTGGCGCTCTTTGTTTGAAAATAAAATAAAAAGAACGAATGAAAGACCGAAAGAATCAGGATTGAAGACCAAAAGAATCATGAACAAAGAGCTAATATCGAAAGAAAAAGAACTTTAACATTTATCTTCGATCATTACAGCATTTTTATTATTTTAAATTTTTTGAAAGTGAAACTTTATTTTGATCGACACAAATTTTTTCGTTTCTCTATCAGCATGTCGCGTTACAAGACGTGACGTCAAAGGCCATGACGCTACAAGTTATGACGTCACAAGCCATGACGACAAAAATAGGAAAGTTGAAATTTAATATATATGACGAATTATAAAAAAATAATTGTGAGATTTAATTTTTCAATTTTTAAATTGATAAAATATAATTTTTAAAATAATTTAAAATGATTCAAATACTAAATAAATTTTTTCCTCAGTTTTTAATTTAACATGCGCCTATTGATTTCCTATTTCCTATTTCCCAATTATTAAATTAAGATTAAAAACGCGATTTTAATACCCTTAATTGAATAATTTTCTGAAAATTTTCAGTTAAAAGCCCACGATCCGAAAAAAAGTTTCACTTGGATCGTGGTTTCATAAAACCACACAATGTTTTTTTCATACTCCAAAGAAGTATAACTTCTAACGCTTGTACATAAGTACAGACACCACTTTTTTTTTCTTTCTTCTATCACAACTACAATATTTCTTTTTTGCATGATGATGTTATTATAAATGACTCCACTAACATCTCTGAAGATGGCTTTAATCAATGCCGAATCGTTAGCTGTTGAAAATATTATATTTTTTAAAGGAAAAAATCCTGGCTGTATTTTATTCTGCTTTTTTAGCTCTCACTGTGCGTATTATTAAGGGAGAGAGCTTTATGCAGAGAGTCCGGTGTCCGTCTGTCTGTCCGTACGCATAAAAAGTACGGCCTGAACTAAAGGTAGTAACAAAATAATAATTACATATTCGTATTCAGTATAAAAAAACTGGTTCAGGGAAAAATACGTTTTGGTCCCTAGTATTACTTCCGGTTTTTAAAATATTTAAAAAAATTTTAATTTTTTTCCATTTGTTTAAATTTTAATTATTTTTTTTTTTGTTTGTGATGATGATAGGGGCAGCCTGGTGGATATTATTGAGAAGGGTGAATAAATAAATCCAGAGCTGATATTCAGGCAATTTATTCGGATTAAATCCCTCCGCTATAGGTCAACGTTTCGGGGCTCAAACGACTCCTTCTTCAGCTTCTATAGCGGAGGGATTTAATCCGAAAAAATTGCCTGATGAATATCAGCTCTGGATTTATTTATTCACCCTTCTCAATATTCTTTTTTTTTTATATATTATTTGTATTAATAAACCAATCAATCAATCTGCGATTTAATTTTTATTAATATGTTAATATTGCTTTGTTATTGTATTTTTTATTTTTATTGTTTTGTTTTTGTAGTAATATTGCATTTTTATTGTTTTAATATTGTATTTATATTTGTATTCTTATTGTTTTGTTTTTATATTGTATTTATAGTGTTTTGATTTTGTTTTGGTTTGTATTACTTTTGTATTCATATTGTTTTGTTTATAAGTATTTTTATAGGAATAATGTATTTTGTATCCAGTTTTAGCCCAATGGTAAATAAGAAAAAAAAACTTGGCCATTTTTTTTCTTAAATATGGAGAAATAAACTAATAAAATGTTTAATGTCATGAAAATCCCCTTTTGAATTTACTACTGTAAATTCTTGGCTAATCTTTACTATAAAGTTAGCTCCCACCAGTGAGCGCTGACGTGCTTTACTCACGATTCGTTCTTTGAATTTAATTTTAAAACAATATTCAACATATAACATATACCTGAGGTAAAAATAAACAAAAAAAAAAAAAAAATAATAAAAATATTCAACATAGCCTTAGAAAAAAAATTGTTTATAATTAGTTCATCAAGAATATTTTAAAGAACTTGCTGGGATCATGAACGAAGAGCTAATGTCAAAAAAAGAACTAGTCAAATGTAAGCCAGCGCTCTCTGGTGGGACTATAGGAAACCAAATTCTTTCCTACTTTATTTCTGAGAAAAATTCCACTAGCCATAAAATACCCTTTGATAAATTATATTTGCATTATCTATAGATTCTGATGAAGGCACGCAGCCCAGCGGTCGAAACTGAGATTTTATTGAAATTATAAAATTTCATTCATGGACTCATTTTATTATTTCGTTAATAAATATGTAATATAAATCTCTTCTTTTATTATTATTTTAAGCCTAGTTGTATTTAAATTTTAAAAAGAAACAAAGACTCACCGAAGAGGATGCACGCAGCAGGGTGGATATTTGGTCCAGAGAATTGAACAATCGCAAGGAGAAGATCGCCGACTAGAAGACACGCAACATGACATGTTTGACATCTCCAATGGATGGCATGATGATGTGTATTGGGCAGAAGACACCCAGAGCAGAGCGTAGCCGCCAGGAAGAGCACGGAAATGAATAATCCAATGGGGTAGAGGGTGAAACGCACGTCATCGTGGTCACTAACAACAGGGTCACGGCTTGGCACGAGGGCGGCGCACGTGAAGATGGCAGCTGCTCCGCCCTGGGGGTCCTCAACTACGTGCTCCAGACAGTACGAATCCGGCTAAAACAAAAACAAAAATTAATTAAATTTCTCTATATTTATCACTCTTACTTTGTTTTCTCTGATTGTTATGCATGGGATGTATAGATTCGAGTTTGAAAAAAAAATGATTGTTTAATTTAAAGAATATATATATATTTATATACGATCTACATCTCTTTGATTCTGTGAAAGAAAGAAAGAAAAAGAGAGGTTAACTGCATCCCTTAGTTTAAATGCTTAATTAAGGAATTGAATTAATGCTTAAATCTCACAATTATTATTCAATATTTTTTTTTCTATAGTAAATAATAAATTAATTATTTAAAAATAAATTAATTTTAATAATTTAAAAAGAATAATTAAAATAAAGTCAAAAAGTGATCGATGTCGCAGATAAACAAACGTCTTGAATAAGGTGAGTTTCAAAAATATTTTGTTGAGGTAATCATTGTTTATTTAATAAATATCTCCCACTCTTTGCGGATCGAATCATTTGAAATTGTAAGGCTCTTTTAGTAAAGTTTCAGATATCTTTTTGAAGATATTTATAAAGAAAAATTAAATATCTTTAAAATTCAAAGTCAAATTAATTTCAAGTCTTTAATTAGACATTAAAAGATAAATTAACCTCTTTTTTGACTTTTACGCAAGATGTAGATTATATATATATATAAAATAAAGTTTTTCAGGATTAATTCTGATGACTTTTTAATTGTTGTTTGTTCTTATATAAATAAGTAGAAATTAAAAGCAATTGGCGCTTTATTTCAATCAAAACAATTAGTGACCATTTAAAAGAACCTTGAAAGTAGATACGTTTTTTTTTTTTTTTTTTTTTTCAAGAATAAAACGGTATCTTGTTTATTTATTATATCATTCAAAGAAATGATAATAATATCCAGGCACACGCCTATACCATGTTTTATATTTATTTGTGTTCTATTTTAAAGATAATCTAAACTTTCTATCAAGAATAGATGCAATGAGCCGAAAAAAAATCATTTTTTTGAAATTATAATAAAATATGCTAGCCAGGGGGCCTCCGTCCCACTCAGTTGGTTGGCTCGGGCCCGCCTGCAGCGGACCTTCGCCTGTTCTTAATCAAGTGCCGCAATTTTTCAGTTAACTCGTTTCGGACAATTAATATCTGGCTTATTAAAAATTACAACCCTCTTATCCTTTAAGAACAATCTATAAGTAAATTGTTAACTGCTTCTAAATCCGCAAGATGGGGTTCACAATAATTAAATTCTATTGTATGCACAATCTAGCAGTTTCGGTCCGAAAAAGATCCATCATCAGGCCTGAAATATACAAAGAGTAGGGGAGACTGTTGTACCTTGGACCACTTTTTACATTTTATTTTTTTACGCCAAAGTTTTTTGAAATTATAATACTTGAACAGGATCCAGCCATAGTTTAAACCTCTCAGAATAACATAAGATATTGATAAATTATATATTTGTATAACTTTAGACAAGATAAATTAAAATCTATTGATATGTAAATTGGTCCATGGTACACGATGTTCGTGTACCTTGGGACAGACCTCTTGTACCCTTTATAGAGATTAATATACATATTAGGCATATCCAGGCATTCTTATTTAAGCCATTTGGTATCAGGGGCGGCGCGCCCACTAGGCGAACTAGGCGGTCGCCTAGGGCGGCAACCTGGAGAGGGCGGCAAAAAGGGGGAAAAAAAATTTTGGTTCCACAAGCGGCACCCGAAAAAAAATTTTGTTCCGCAGGCGGCAAAAATTTATCGTCTCTAAAAAAAGTAAAAAATTTAAAAAATTTTGCGTCTCTAAAAAAAAGATAAAAAAATTTTGGTTCCGCGCAAGAGAAAATGTTCCGCGGGCGGCGCACGGGAAAAAATTGGTTCAGCGAAAAAAAAAATTTCGCAGAAAAATTTTTGAGATCAGGAAAATTTTAAGGAGGGGGGCGGCAATTTAAATTATTAAAGTTTTTTTTTTTTGGGGGGAGGGGCGCAAAAAAAAATATCTTGCCTAGGGCGGCAGAATAGCTTGCGCCGGCCCTGTTTGGTATCCAAATTGCTTAAATAAAATAATCGGACTGCCTGGGGCCGAACCCGCGACTTTTGGTATACGAGGTTAGCACGCTAACCTCTACACCAAACCCCTACAAGCATTCTTCTTCATCACTGTCCTCGTTATCAGTGGATACAAGGCTTAACGCTTCATCTGAATCAGAGGAGGAGCTTGATTTCTGCACAACACATGCGTTACAACGTCTTGGACCAGCGGTCCAAGGTACACGATGACGTTTGTATCCAAGGTACACGATGGTCTCATTTTAAGCAAAAATGGCAGACAGAAAATACAGACGAGTCTTGCTAATTCCGCCTAAACGGTACCGGCGCACAGTGCTTCTAAATCCCGAAAAAGTAGCCAGAGAGCGGATTTACATGTTTTTTCCTCACTTTTGGCTAGGTTTTCGTTTCATAGTAGTAAAATCCGGATATTTCTCAGATCCGAACTGTCCTGACGTCAGGTAACCCTAGTTCTAGATTGTTAAATTATTTACACTCATTTATGAAACTACCCTTTTAACTCCATCTCCTGGTAGAGTTTCTGCACCTTGTGCTAGATGTCAAAAGTTCGCATTCCGTCTCTTGCAACAAAAATTTATTTCATTTGAAATGGCAAACAAATAAATGAACTAAACACAGGTCTAAATGGCCTCCGATACCGAAAGAGGCTTTAAATAAAATAAAAAAAATTAAAAAACTTCACCTCTTCTATTTATATAAAATTTATATTTAGAATGCCTAAAATTGCTCAACGTAGAGATTTTTACTACTAAAAAAGTTATTACTTTTATAGTATTCTTTGCATGAAGATCGGAACCAAAATCCTGATTTATATATGAAAATGTTAATTATTGAAATTACAATAAATCCTTCATCTCAGGATCGATTTCATTAGATAAATTCTTACATTGGTAAAATTTTTTTTAAGTCATTTTATTAATAAAATTATCCATTTTTTGAATTTGCACGAATTGAAGTTTTTACTGAAAGGGTAGTTTTTAATGCATGAAACATACATTTTTATTGCACGAAAATCCGTTCTCTGCATATAACATTAGTTTAAATAAAATCATCAAAAAAAGTTCATAATTTATAAACTAAACATACAATCTCTTTGGAGATTTGTCTCTTATTTCGTTAATTAATCTAGAATTGAATGTCATTTAATGGAATCGGTGCCCAGATTAATTAAGGCTTACCGAAGGTAAGAGAAAGTAGTGTTCTGTGCGCCAGTCACACCAGATTTTTTTTATGCACAAATATAATCGCTGGCAGCGCCCCTTTCTTTATTGCCCCCTCCCCTTTTGATCCGGCACTGACTGTATGTAAATTTCAAACTGATGATGGTCCTTTTCGGACCAAAACTGTGAGATTGTGCACATAATAGGATTAAATACTTTGTTTAATTATTGGGATAAAATCATCTTTTAACCTTTTTGAATGTTGGTGACACCAATTTTATAGAATAACTACACTAGACATTTGAAAATGAGTGAAATGTAGACACAAATCAGGATAATTATAAGTGAGTGAGGACTCCACACCCCCTTTTTTTTTTTGAAGCCCTCCTGCTGCTGGGGCTTTTAATTTCCCAGGCTTTCTTAAAGATAATGAAGAGAAGAAGAAAAAGAAGAGGGTGACCCGATGCAGATGGCTGGATGCCTGGGAAAGAAACCGGTTTAGTTGGAACGACGACGCCGGTCAGTCGGTCACACAATGGACCACAAGATGCAGGCCAACCGAAGATCACGCCACCAATATCACATCACGATGGGGGGCTTGCTTGCTTAGAAATAAATTAAAAAAAAAAATAATAAAAGACAAAGGAATAACGTTAAGTTTTACTTTCTCTTACCTCTATATATATGTTAATATATAGAGAGAGATTCTTGTCAAAAATTCGATGTCGAGATTTTAATGATGGCGTTGAGTGTCATAAAAAGTATGCCCAAAAATTAATTAATTCATAAATTTGCCAAGAGATGTCAGAATGGTAGCTAATAATATTTAATGAATTTGGTTGATTTTCTTTGATCTTTTAACAATAAATACTTCATAAATGTTATTATATATCATGTATCTTTTATAAAAGCATAAAAATATATAAATATAGGCCATTAGGGGATCGGCTGTTAGACTAGCCTGCCATCTATTGCAAGAATGCTGAATTAATTTGACAGTTGAATTTCAAATAAATCATCTAAGCTTATTTTAAAAATTTCTTAATTAAATTGTGATTAATAATAACAATAAATTCATTTTTAAATTTAAAAAAAAATTAAAGATTATTGGGACAGATTGTTTTTTTGTATTTGCTTGATAACAAAAAAATTAATTACGATAATTTTTTAATAAGTCATTAAACAAATTATAGCTCGATGTCCCAATAATCTCTTATGAATTTAATTCATTTAAAAAAAAAAACCGCATTGAAAAATTCCTCATAATAGTCTAGGTAGAGATTGGAGAACTGTATGTATGAACTTATGTATCCTATGAAGATGTATGTAACATGGGATATGTAGGGACAGTAGCGTAGCCAGGATTTCTGCTTGTGGGGGGGGGGGCCCAAAATTTTTATTAACCCCCCCCCCTTCTCCAAGAAACTTCAAGTGGAGAAATTTTTTTTAGATAAAATAATAATTATAAATAAAAAACAAATAAAAAAAATTTTTTTTTCTGGAAATAAAAAATAATTTTAATACAAAATTCGTAAATATTAGAGATTTTTTCAATTATTTATAAGTTTTTACTTTCTCTTACCTCTATATATATGTTAATATATAGAGAGAGAAAGTATTGGATTCATGTCAAAAATTCGATGTCGAGATTTTGATGGATCTTCACGTTTTGAGGTCCCCTGTATCCAAAAAAGTGGTTTTCGCGACATGGTCTGTCTGTCTGTGTGTCTGTGTGTGTGTCTGTGTGTCTGTCTGTGTGTCTGTGTGTGTTCAATTTTAAGCATGAAGGAATTGAGCTAGGAGGTTGAAATTTTATATTTAAGTTAAACACCTCCCGGGACTGGAAAAATAAGCTTTTTAATCAAAATCGGCCAAAGAGTACTAGTACCCACATAGCACTGCAACCAAAAAGCGGACATTTGGACGTCGAAGGGACGATGCTGCAACTTTGGGACATCGCAGAACGTCCCTGCGGCGTCGAAATGTCCGATTTTTTTGGTTGCAGTGCTATGTGGGTACTTTACTGATGTACTTTTTCAGTTTTTTTCGATTTTCTCAAAATTCGCTCTAACGATTTTGATTAAAATTCAAAAATCAATTATTTTTTAGATGCTCTTTCAAATGTATATTCTCGTTTTGCCCTCAAAATTGTTTGAAGACCACTTTACTCTTGTACTTCATAGAGAAGATAGGAGAAATGGTTGCCATGGTAACAAAATATAAATATTTACCCATGTTTATAATTTTGACATCTGAATTCAAATATTCCCTACTGCCGGGAACTAAATACATGTCGACACAAAAAATCTGGTGTGACAAGCACAGTACACAACTTTCGATTACCGAAGGTAAGAGAAAGGGTTGTGTGCTGTGCGCCAGTCACACCCAGATTTTTTTGTTAGTTTTTAGAATTTATGAGAGTTAATAAAATTATTATTAAAAAAAAAAAAAATCATTAGGGAAAACAATAGGTATTTTTTTATTTTGGAGAAGGCTTTGGGGGGGGGGCGGCCCTCCTGCCCCCCTGAATCCACCACTGTGTAGGGAACATGGTTCCAGAACATCTCGTTTTTGTAAATAAATAAATAAATAGAAAAGAGCGATTAGCGGGTCATGCAACTAGTTTAAAATTTCTCTTTTATGTTATGTAATAAATTTCGAAAAGAAAAAGACAACCCGATCCTTTTTTCTAAGGCCTAGGACAGAAGGGCATGAATGAATGGATGGTCCCTTTGCTTAGTCCATTAAAGTGCAATGGCGCCAGTCAAGACCAAATATGCAAGTGTATAATTGCAATTATACCATAACTGTAAATGAAATAAAATAATAAAGAAAAAGGTGGAGTGCAACAGCAAACGACCAACGACAGACACACCTGACAAATTCTATGAATTTAATGACTCATAAAAATGATAGAAGAAATTTTATGTAGGGGCGGGAAAAAAAAACAGAGTGACTGGTCGCACAGCACAACTTTCTCTTACCTTCGGTAATCGAAAGTTGTGTACTGTGCTTGTCACACCAGATTTTTTGTGTCGACATATATTTAGTTCTCGACAGTACGGAACATTTGAATTCAGATGTAAAATTTATAAGTATGGGAAAATATTTATATTTTGTTACCATGGCAACCATTTCTCCTATCTTCCCTATGAAATACAAGAGTAAAGTGGATTATCCAACAAGATTTCCAATCGCAAAATGAGAATATACATTTTAAAGAGCATCTAAAAAATAGTTGATTTTTGAATTAAAAAAAAAAAATCGTTGGAGCAAATTTTTGAGAAAATCGAAAAAAACTGAAAAAGTACATCAGTAAAGTACTAGTACTCTTTGGCCGATTTGATTAAAAGCTTATTTCTTTCCGGTCCCGGGAGGTGTTTAACTTAAATATAAAATTTCAACCTCGTAGCTCCAATTCCTTCATAGCTTAAAATTGAACACACAGACACCCAGAGACAGACCATGTCGCGAAAACCACTTTTTTGGATTCAGGGGACCTCAAAACGTGAAGATCCATCAAAATCTCGACATCGAATTTTTGACATGAATCCAATACTTTCTCTCTATATATATATTACATATATAAATAGGTAAGAGAAAGTAAAAAAAACTTGCGTCTCAGCTGATATAAATTCTAGAATAATAAACAACCACTTCTTCTTAAGTGTCAGGGTGTCTGTATGTATGTGTGTGTGTGTGTGTGTGTGTGTGTGTGTGACAGGTTTATAAATCAAATTGAAACCCCTTAAGAAATGATAATAAATACAATCTGAATTTGATTATTATTATTAACTTTATTATTATTATTTTATTTATTATAGAAGACGTCTCTCTCTCTCTCTCTCTCTGACTTGGACTTCGTTCGTGCGGTTGGCTCTTTTTGTGCTCCCTATTTTTCTTGTGTTTATGTCGGTATAAACTCACCGATAATTATCAAACTTTATATCAATCGATTCGGCGTGAAATAATCTGTGCATTGGTGTTGTTGGCTGCGAGATTGGACCGTTATTGTCTGCACTGGAAGGTGAAAATATTTTTGTTAATTTATCACGAAAGATAAAAATAAAAAACGAATGAATTATGCTTGAATAATCCATTCATAAATTTATATCAAATATATTTTGGGAAATAATATTATTAATTTTTAATTTTTAATTTTTTTTATTTTTACTCACATCTGTTTCCAAGGCTGTCTTTCCTCGAATAAAGACATAGCGATCGGCCGCGCCTATGCAGAAGACATCCCTTTTAATTCTCCCAGCCCATCCCTCCCGAGGGGTAGTTTAAAATCATGTCTGTTTGTAATGATACATCTGAATTAAAAAAGTGGATTGAAAAACCACTTCCATTATCCATTGAAAGTTTAAATAAGTTGTGCTCAGATTTCAAGGGACATGACGGTGATATATCGGGTGTTATTACGCTTAGTAAGGACACTAACGAGAGGAAGAGATCCATTGAGGCTTCCCTCAAAGAATGTAATAACTTATTCTTGTCTTTGGCATCCGCATACAGAGAATTGGTCGTTGAACGTGAAACCGTGGCTACACTCCTTGATAAATTAAACCCTGTTGCATTTTCCATTGGGGAGATCAAGGAGATTGTTAAGACTACCTTGGAGGAGAGTTCCCTCGTGCTTGGTGCCTCTGGGTCGTCGGCCCGAGGTAGCTATGCGTCTGTTATTGCCAGCAAACCCCAAGTATCTACACGTAATCCTGTTGAGAATATCAACATTTCAAATGGAACATCATTCGAGATTGCAAAAACAACTAGTTTTGTAATCGGTCCGCAGGAAGCGAGCATATCTAAGTTTAAGGGATGGGAAGACGTTAAAACTGCTCTGTTTAAATCAGTTAAGCCTTCTGATGTTGGACTTAAACCCACCAGGGTATTCAGGGCGTCAAATAAATCAGTACGCGTTGAGGCCTCAGAGGTGAATCTTGTGGAGTTAAGCAGGCACGGGGGACTCAAACGGGCGGGGCTGGCAGTGCTGCGGGAGCCGAGACTCAATCCGAGGCTGTTGGTGAGGGACATATCGTCGGAGCTGGCGGGGGCTGATGTGGTTGAAGAAATAATTTCAAATAATTTTTCTGGGGACGAGAACATCGAAATGAAGCTCATTCATCTTTTTCCTGCTAAAAATAATAAATATACTTCGGCCATAATTGAAGTGGATCCGTGTACGAGGCGAAGGATTTTAACGCAGAGAAGATTACATATCAAGTGGTCTTCTTGTCGGGTGGATGATTATGTCTCTATCCTTCAATGCTTCAAATGTGCAAAATTTAATCACTTGGCGAAGGATTGCAAGTCGGATCCTCGTTGTGGCTCGTGTGGCTGCAATCATGAGCTCAGGGAGTGCGAGAGTAAGAAGGATGGGCCTCTCTCTTGTGCCAATTGTGTGGCATCGAAATTGCCGGACGTCTCTCATTCGGCCTTTGATTCTCTTCGCTGTCCTGTGCTTAGAAAGCGGATTGAGGAGAAAACACGCAGAATAAATTATGGCCAGATCGATTAGGGATCATAAGGTCGTTTCTGAATATCTTAAGGTTTGCCATGTTAACGCCCAATCTTTGACTGCACATCTTGACGAGTTTCGTCTCAATTTCTTAAAAACAAAATGGGATGTGATATGTATCAGTGAAACATGGCTTGATCATTCAATCGACTCTGGTTTTATTTCGCTGCCTGGGTACACGCTGTTCAGAAAGGACAGAATTGGGAAGAGAGGAGGTGGAGTTGGTGTGTACGTCCATAATTCCTTGAAGGCTAAATTGATTACACATTCTCCGGAGAACTATGAGGGAAAACCTGAATTTATATTTATTGAAGTTAAATCGGGCATTTCGAAGATACTTATAGGATGCGTCTATCGGCCTCCAAAAAAAGGCTTTTAACTGAATTTGAAGCCGCTTTTTTAAATCTATACTCATTATATGATAACATTATAGTATTGGGAGACTTTAATACTGATCTCTGTAAGAGCACTGTCGAAAGAGATCTGCTTGAGAGTGTGGTAGGCGCTTGTAATCTCCAATTAGTATCATTGAATCCCACTTATCATACTCCAACCAGTGACACGCTTCTGGATCTCATTTTAGTCGACGATGTCGACAAAGTGGCTAAAGAGGGACAATATCCAGTTCCTTTTTTATCATGGCATGATTTGGTCTACATTTATTATAAGATTCCACTCTCTTCATTCACTCCACGCATGATCACTTATCGTTGTTTCAGGGGATTTAATATTGATACTTTGAATGAGGAACTGTCTAAGATTGACTGGTCTTCCTTATTCTATGAGGTAGACATCAACAATAAGGTCTTATTATTGAATTCAATTATTTTGGAGTTTTACGATCGTTTCGCTCCTTGGCGGACAGTGCGGGTGACGCACCCTCCGGCCCCCTGGCTCTCGGATGAGATAAGGCATCTCATTAACTTGCGAAATGATGTGAGAGGCAGATACAGGAGCGTCCGACTACCGCATTTATTGACAAGATTCAAACAACTTAGAAACAGAGTTAAGACTCTGGTACGAAATGCTAAATCTGATTATTTTCGAAAAGTCTTTAAGGATGCTAAGAATTCCTCATCAATGTGGTCTGCACTTCGACGACTTGGAATTGGGACAAAAAACAACGCCGAAATACACATTCACCCAGATGTATTAAACAACCATTTTGCGTCTGCCTCTCTCGGTTCTCCCGCCTTGGCTTTTGATCCACCTAGTCAACAAATTCACGAGAATGACGATAAATTTTACTTCGCACATGTGACCCATGAAATGATATTAAGGGCATTTTCAAAGTCCAAGTCCAATTCTCTGGGATCAGACGGGATACCGCTAAATTTTATTAAGAACTCACTTGGCATTTTGACGCCCACCATTATGCACATATTTGATGCTTCTTTGCAGTCTTGTTTTTTTCCTGGTGTTTGGAAGCATGCAATTATAACGCCTATTCCTAAATGTAGCAATCCACAGGAAGCCAATCATTATCGGCCAATCAGTATTTTGTGTTCTCTTTCGAAGATATTGGAGACTATAGTGAGTTGTCAGCTCTTGGAATTCATTAATGGGCGCAAAATATTCCACCCTTGTCAGTCGGGATACAGGACTAATCACAACACACAAACGTCGTTGTTAGATTTGGTGGACAACATCAGAGGGGCAATGGATGATAAAGAAATCACTATCTTGGTTTCCTTTGATTTCACAAAAGCGTTTGATTGCATCGATCACCGGGCTCTTCTCTCGAAGCTGTTCTCACTCGGCCTCTCTGACTCATCAGTTAGATGGTTTGAGTCCTATCTCACTGGAAGAACACAGTGTGTTTCAGTCCGTGATGGAGGCAGATCGCAGTGGATCCCCTGCTCTTCAGGTGTCCCCCAGGGATCCGTCTTGGGTCCCTTGTTGTTCTGCCTATTTATAAATGACCTACCATCAGTGTTAATGCATTGTAAATGTCACCTTTACGCGGACGATTTTAATATTTACCTGTCTTTCCCGCGAGGGACCATTACCGAAGCGGTTAATAGAGTCAACAAGGATATTGATAGCATTCATCGGTGGTCTCTAATGAACGGATTAGTCTTAAACGCCGATAAAACTAAGGCAATATTCTTCGGAACCAGGGGACTCTTGGCTTCTCTTCCTGAAATGCCGCCGCTTTGGCTTGAGGGACGATTGATCCCTTATGAGACGCAGGTTGGAGTTCTTGGGGTTTTTCTCGACTCAAAGCTCACCTGGAAGACTCAATGTGAGAGTGTATGCTTGAGGAACACCCGGGCTCTTGGTCAGTTGAGGAAGATCAGAGAGTCATTGTCGTTCGATGCAAGAAGGTTGGTGGTGCAGTCTCTTTGTTTCCCTCATTTTGATTATTGCGGCGCCCTTTTTTCTGATCTGTCTGGGGAACAGTTGACAAGACTTCAAAGAAGCATGAACGCTGGAATTCGCTTTATCACAGGCATATCAAGGTATGAACACATCACTCCAGCATATAGGTCTCTTGGCATTATGCCCATGAAGACTAGAATTGATTTCATAATGGCGAAAATATTGAGGGGTGTGCTGAAGACCGGGGAGCCTGCCTATCTGAGGGAGAGATTCCTGCTGATAGGGGACGATTATAGAAGGACGGGAAGGACCTGCGAGCATGATCTTTCGATTCCGAAGTACAGAACCACTATTTATGAAAAGGTCCTTCACCATTAGTTCTGCCCTGCTGTGGAATAGTCTCCCCTTGGGGGTGAGGCGAATGGAACTTTCGGCTGATACGTTCAGGTTAAGACTCTCAGAATTCCTAATGAAAAGAGTTTAAGGGCTGTTTGAGTTGACTGATCTATTGTGTTTTTCTTTTCTTTTTTTTTTTAACTCTCTTTCTTGATTTTTAATTTCTTTTTATTTTATTTTGTATTTGTTTTTTATTATATCTTATATTTATTTTTTCGTTAAATTCTTTTTTT
>JAKCPI010018083.1:0-16319 GCA_023213315.1 Euborellia annulipes | reverse complement strand
CTGAAATAAATATTCAGATAAAAAGAATACTTTTTAATTAAATGCGATGATAACGTTGAGAGGAAGGGCCAAAAGAATTATCTCTGAATGCTATAACAATTTTCCGGAGACGTTTCGGTGTCCCATTATCAGTCCTTTAATTGTTTTTATGCTCAGAGTTAGGCTATAAATGCTTGGAATATACATATCGCTCATTGGCTGCGAGAGTATCATAACTAAAAATTTTTATTTTTTCATTTTTTTTTTCCAGGAGATCAAAACAAAATAAAATTCTAACACATTTATGTATAAATTCGATTTAAAGATGTAAGTTATGGTATACAAATTAATTCTTTATTATCAAAAATATCTGGTACTCCTTCCACAAAGCTTTTTTTTTTAACTGAAATGTTTCGGTTTTGAGAAAATTTGCGATTTTAAAAAAATTAGATATTATAATAGAGCTTTTTTTTTCTTGTCCTTAATAATGCGATTTTTGAATTAAGACGATATTGCAGCAAATGAGCGATATGTTTTGAATTGTTGACAATTAAACATGTATATTGTTGAACGGGAACAATGGTCACCCAAGAGAGTGAATTATATGAATCTCTTGGGTGACCATTTTTACACAGTGTATGTCCGTTCAACAATATACATGTTTAATTGTCATTAAATTAGTAATCTTTTGGTTAAAAAATAATTAATTTTTTGCCTTTGATTAATTAGCTGGAAACTTTTAAATGAAATGGAATAAAATGCTTGTTTCCCCTATGGGCAAAACTAACGCCATCTCTTGCCGCCTAGAGTAACCAGCTTCTGAATCGGCTACTAACGGTTTTTCGAGACCAATAAATGCACAGAAACTTCTCCGGAAAATGGCTATAGTATTCAGAATAATTTCTTTTTGGCTGCATCTGCACTCCTCTCAAGGATACTTTTTGTTAACAATTTGTAAATTACCTTGTTGTGAAGCAATATGTAAAGGTGTCAGACCTTCTCCATCGCTTTCATTTATTATAAAAGTTCCTTTTTCAGAGTTCAATAATTGACGAACGGTATTGTAGCGGCCATATCTGAAAATAAATTAAAGGTAAATTAGAAAATATTTGAATTCTTGATGTAATAACATTTATTTAAAAAAAATATTGTAATTTTTAATTAATTCTGGGACGAGGTTTTTTAAATAAATCATCACACCAACGACGAGTCAAAAGTTATATTTACCTGGCAGCAAAATGTAAAGGGCTTTGGTTGTTATTGTTTTTAAGATTAATGCAGGCTCCTAGACGTATGAGATTCTCCAAACTTCGTATGTGCCCTTCACGACTTGCATAATGTAAAGGTGAACATCCGGTGCTATCTTTCTCATTTAGGAGACGTTCTAAACTTGTTTTAGATTGAGCCTAAAAGAAGAAGAAATTTCCATAAAATTTTAATTTATATAATTATTATTAATAATAAAATATAATATATACAATATAAATTTAAACAAAACCAAGCGTTATGAAATACACTTCAAAATGATAACAAACGAAATTTCATATGGGAAATTATAAATATACTGGTTAAAATTATCCTTAAATGCTGTTAATTATAATTTAGAGTTGTGAATTATAATTCAATACTTTCATTAACGAATTCAATTAATTTTAATTTAAATGCCAGGCTATTTTGAAGTTTCAACAAGGATTATACTGCTAATGGTTCCTGTTTCCTTCCCAAAAAGGAGGCTGATGGATTTTCACCTAAAATGCTTTCAACTAAATCCTAAGATTAATTTAAAATTATAACACTGCACCTCAACCTTGATAATAAGCTTATCAAAAAAGTAAAAAAAATTAAGGCTAGTTCGTATTTTTATCTATACCGCCAAATGGGAAAACTTTGATCAATTTACACTTTTCCTCTGTACCTTTTAAGTTAAAAATGGAATAAAAATATAAAGAAATCGGCTTTGATCTCTTTATATTATCTGAAATCGTAAAGTACTTTAAAAAAAAAATAAATAAAATATGTCTGATCAATTTACTCTGATTTGGGAATTCTTTGATTTTATAATTAAATATGAAAGCAAACTCATCCAATATAGTTAGAAAAATTAAATATAATTTCCATTAATATCTACGTAGAATTGGGGAAACTTTATAATAATAAATGATGCAAGGGCGTATATAAGGGTGGGATCGAAGGGGCCCTCCCGAAATTTTTTGAATCTATATACATATATACAGGCATATATATAGCCAATATCTATATTTTTGTTTGAAAAAGTGCATGGCATAAATAAAAGAAATGAAATATATTAATATATAAGCAATTTTTTAATAAAAGTTTAGGGGCCGGGCCCCTTGGAACTCAGGTAAAATCAGAAAAATTTGGATTAAAAAAAAAAATAATTTAATGAAAATTTGTCTTACAATTGCTAGAGAGGAAGGCCCGGGGGCTGAGGTATATCAGGTATTTTTCTGTATGGGGGGGGGGGGGTATTAAAAATGAGTTCGGACCCCCCCCCCCCCCCGAAAAAAACTCCTATATACGCCCCTGAAATGATGTGACAATTATGTATGACTACTTGTGACCTAGTGTTTTTAATTTTTCCTATGGTGGTTTATTTTAGCAAATAATAATATAAATTGTGTTATTAATTATAATATAATACAACGTTTCGGCTGCTAATTGTGGTTTATGCCAAAAAAAGTCTTTTCTAGTAGCAATAATCGTGAAAGTCTAATTAATCAAAATATATGAACATAACACGAAACATTACAAAAATAAAAAAGCGTGGCATGTTTATAGAACAATAAAAAATTATATTTTGATGGAGAAAACACAAATATCTCTATATCAAAATTACCCCTTCAATCTTCAAGTTTCGTAAAACAAATATTGTTCAAAAGTTTTGCCATAAAATTCTTCCCAAAGACATAAAACAAAAGTTGCTGTTGCCTATGCCTAATTGACCTATAATTGAAATTTGTAGCAGTAAGGATGAAAAAAACACGTAAAAATTTATAAGACATAAAACTATTTCTCATCAGACCTTGTGTACAGTCTGCGCCACAAGTGCCTGATGTGCTCTTTGGGACTTTGAGCTTAGGCAAACAAAATACTTGGCAGTCGAAATTATTGTCTCTTCTCCTTCAGTTTCAGTTAAAAAAGATGATTTATTTTAAAAATATTGAGTAATGAGGATATCCAGGCAGCCAAAAAACAATAAACAGAAAATTATATTTATCTTTATTTCTGTTTGTCGTTTCCCAATACTCCGGCCTTCATCAGGACAGAGATAGAGGGCTCTTGGCAACTCCTGACAAAGTGTTTGAGCGAACATTGTCAGGAGTTGCCAAGAGCCTCTATGAGCTCGAAGCAACAGCATTTGTCCTGATGAAGGCCGGAATATCGGCCGAAACGTACAAACATAGAAATAAAGATAAATATAATTTTCTTTTTATTGTTTTTTGGCTACCTGGATATCCTCACCACTCAATATATTCAGCCACTCCTCCTGAAATTAATCATTAAAAATATTGTTTTGGTTGACTAAGTTCAAGGCTTCACTCTCGAGCACACTAGGCTTTAAAGGCGCCGATTGTAATTTTACAACAACAACAAAAAAAAAAAACGCTAATGTCTCTGTATTTTCTATGTTAGTGTCGATCAAAGTATTCCCGTGTGGCCGTATTCTAAGTGTAGAGTACCTGCAGTTGAAAAATATGTGCTTAGTATTTTGTTTTGTGCAAATAATTACATGTCAGATTCCTAAAATTGTGTTATTTACATGTGTGCTTGAAAATTGTATTTCAAAAATATTAAAACAAAATTGTAATTTTTCTAACCTGAACTGTGATGATATAATGTTGTAGTAGCCTGTGACGCGAATGTTGTACAACAGGTTTCCACTTTATAAATAATGAATTTAGAAAATAATTTCTATTTTTTTTTCGGCTTTAATCTTAATGAGTTTTAAACAAAAATAGTATACCTTAATGACTTCTTGCGCAAATTCTTCAAGACGACCCCCATTCATTACGACCAAATGTAAAACATTTCGATGGTTCGAATCTTTGAGGTGGATATCCGCACCGAGGCGGATTAATACCAAAACGGTTCTCCATCCTCCCCTTGAAGCCGCTAAGAGAAGTGGAGAACGTCGCTCTTTATCAATTGGATTGATGTCAGCACCCTTTTAAGAAATAAATTTTGGTTAATTAAAAAGTTGAGATTTGTTAAAGTTTTAACTTACTTCAGCAATTAGATATTCGACAATATCCGGGTGATCGAACATAGCAGCACAATGTAATGGCGTCATTCGTTGAACATCACAAGAAGCTAAACACTGTATCTTTTCAGCTGGTTGAAGACCAAACATTAAACGAACAATTTCAACAGCCCCTTGGGCACAAGCTAAATGAACAGGGGTTGAGAGATCATGCTGCTGTGTCGATATTTTAGCTCCATTTTTCAAACATAATTCCACAGCTTTGATATCTCCTCCATGTACAGCTGAATGCAGAGGGACATTGCCCTCACTATCGTAGAACGAAATCATCTCCTCTCGAGGACAGCCTCGAGCTTCTCCCCATTGCAAAAACACCTCCATTGTTTTGGACGAGGCATTCTTGGCTGCTTCGTGGATTGGGTAATAGCCATTATTACAGGATTTCCGAGGACAAGCACCAAATTCAGTAATCTAAAAAGATAAAATGAATACGCCAAATTTGATATGCCATTCTAAAAAAAATTTTCTTATAAAAAGGTTAGTAGAACGCTTGGAAAATTAAAGCTACTGGGAATGAGAGGGTTTTAGGTTAAGTAGGGGATGAAATTGTTAACAAAGAAATCTATTTATACTAGCTTCTTCCGGTTGGAATATCGAAACAAAATTTTTTATGCTTAAAAAGGATATTCTAGAGATTACAGGAAAATTATTTTCATCCCGAAATTCCTATAACTTTTTGAGTTATTAATTCCTAAAGTTACGATTTCTCCATAGGAAATGTATAGAGAAATATTTATGTATTCTTTGCATTTGTATATTCTATGAATGTAAACAAATCCTCAAGCAGGCACTGAAATGGAATAATAATAATTTTTTTTTTCATAATTAAGAAGAAAAGGGCTTGGTGTAGGGGTTAGCGTGCTAACCTCGTATACCAAAAGTCGCGGGCTCGGTATTTTTAATTGATTGAAGGAATCATTTATTTATATTATATTAATATTTATAATTATTTAATTTTAGTAATTACCGAGAAGAAAAACTTAATTTTGAAAATGCAATTTTTTAAGAATTTGATACTATTTTTCAGAAAATAATTAAAGTTGAATTTGTGCCTTGGGATTGAGACTTATTATAAATAATATAGACTACTAGAATAGAGTATATGATGAAATTTGGTTGGAAATTATATTACACTTTAATGAAGATAATGAAATTAATTAACTCGAAAATGAGAATATTACGAGTAAAATATTATTATTTTCAATTAGAATACAAAAATAACATTAATCTACTTTACTTGATAGACTGTTATCACGAGGCAGAGCAACGTGATATTTTCTTCTATAGTTTGATTTCAATTTTATAAAAATCTTGAATTCTTATTTTATCCAATCTTCCTAAATTTATTGATTTGGTTGGTTAATAAATTATATGGATAAAACCCCAAGAGGATTGATATGAGTCTTTGGACAATAAATAAACTATAAATAACCTCTAAAAAGAAAGGGTTTTACTGCTTAATTAATTAATTGGAATTTTTTTTATAATGGTCTACTTACTAAAATTCGTGCACATTCTTCATGATCATAAATAGCCGCAAGATGTAACGCAGTTCTTCCATGTTCGCCTCCTTGTTGAATATCGATAGAACTCTTATGTCGTGCCATTCTTTCAAGCACAGTAACTTTATTTAATTCAGTTACTAAATGTACCGGTGCTTGGTGTTTCTCGTTTAAAATACTCGTATCCACGCCACTGAAAAAAATTTATTTGTTTAAATGAATGGTAATTGTAATAAAATACAAAACAATTCTATCGATATTCGCCTTAAAGATAGGCAACCAACTAACCAGGCAAGCATCTTTGGAAACTTTCTCTACACTGCTGGCGAGGTTTATAAATATTCTTTCATAATATATTTTTTATTTAATTTATTTATGCTCTTTTTCGGCATGTGAAGCCATTAGAGCCGGACTCTATTTATTTTAATAGATTGTTAGCCAATTCAATTGAAATAAATTTTTGCTTGCTTGGACTAAAATAAGATCATTTATTTAAGCCCTCCGAGCATATCTAGAGAAATTTTGAACTTACCATTGTAAAAGAAAATCGACAGCCTCAAGAGCTTCATGTTCCACTGCGACGTGCAAAGGGGGTGTTTCCTGTATGGTCGCGGATATTCAAATCTAAATCAGAAAATAAAGGTGATTTGAAAAAATAAGAAATTAATAGAATAGAAGCGCTATTTTTTATGTTTACTTTACTAATGAAAGAAAATAAAGGGTCGGACACAACTTTGCCCATCCACTATTCAAGAAAAAAAATATTGCTCCCCTCCCTGATGGTCCGATGTTATACATGTTATATATCATTTTACTCGGAAGGAAGTCTAGTTTCTGAATATATAAAAAAGATTATAGGTTATGTAAGAAAAATTATTTGTCCCCCCCTAATGGTCCGATGTTTACCAAAAGCTTTTCAGTTCTTGGCCTCTACCCCCCAGTTTATGGGTGCAAAATTTCAAAACAATTGAACAAATAGTTTTTGAGTTTTCGTTGACGAAAAAAATTGCCACAGACACACACACACACAGACATCATTCCAAAGACTTCTTAAATGGATTCAGGGGACCTCAAAACGCATTTTGGCAGCTTCAGAAAAATTTCGATTTTTTTTACGATTACATTAACTTTCCCTGCCAACCTACGGTTGATGGGCAAAGTTAAAAATTATTTATGGGAATAATAAGTTTTGGTTTTGTCATATGGATGGCTTAAAAAATTATTTTGTCACTTTGAGTATGATATATGATGATTTTAAAAGATATTTAAAATTCATGGATCTTTTATGATCATATCTATTATTAATGATGTGTGCGGGTAAAGAAATTGAAAATGGATCAATATTAAACACCTAAGTCTAACAAAAGAGAAACATTATTTATTTTATTAGGTAAAAAGAATGGGGAAGAATTTTAATGATTAGATGGGTTAAATATAGCACATTTTGAAATAAGTTATCAAGATAAGTAGTTTTCTGTTTGTTCGTTAATAGAAGAACTAAATAATTTATTTGTTCGTTTAATTTCAATTTAATTTTTTTATTTTCATTTGCCGAAAAGGCGAATTAAATATTTTTCGAGTTGGCGATATTTTCTCTTAGAGCAGGCCTATGTATTGCATAAAGGCTTATAGGCAAAAGAAAGTAAAATAATTCGAAGAGAAGTTGCTGTTGATGTTATGGAATGGAAAAGAATAAGTACAGGTGCAGCAAATGAAGAGAGCCTTTGGATGCTAAATGCCGAAAAAGGAGACGTTTCGGACAAAATTTATTTGTCCATCTTCAGTCCTCGCTACAAAAATATACAAATTTTAAATAAACAACACAGTTGCGAAATTCAATTACAATGGATCTTACTTGGCTTATAAATTATGTGAATTTAGTAGAAAAAGATAATACAAACGATTTGAATTTATATTAGTATTAAAAAGAAATAATTTCATTATCTTATAGACACTCACGAAACATTGACACTCGCCTATTTTTATAAAAGTATACATGCGCACAAATTCGTGCCGAAACAACAATGACAACTTTGTGCCTAATTAATTTATAAGCCAACGAGGACTTAAGATGGACAAATAAATTTTGTCCGAAACGTCTCCTTTTTCGGCATTTAGCATCCAAAGGCTCTCTTCATTTGCTGCACCTGTACTTATTCTTTTCCATTCCAAAAGAAAGTAAATACGAGTGTCTCGCTACAGGGGCGTATATAAGTATAAGGGGGGGGGGGGGGGGCGAGAGTTTGATTTTCACGGTCCGGGAAATATTTCCCCGCAGGATGGAAAACTTTGGTTCCGCAAAAGAAAACCTCACTGTCATTCCCTCATAAAATTTTTTGATGTTTTGGCAAGTTGAGTGTAAAAAATGACAAGAAGTAGTAATTAACAGATGCGGAAGCAAGACTAAAGAAAAAAGAGTATGGCAGGAAAGTAATTTTTAATTAATATAACTTAAATCAATGTTTTGTTCGTAACAATAAAATTGTTACGTTTTGGATTTAATTATTATATTTTAAACCGATTTTAAACCGAAAATTAGACAAGATTTTTTGTATCTTCCTGATTAATTATTATAGTTGTGCAATAAAAAAAAAATAATTGGTGCATGGTCAGAGTTTTTAATAGTTGTAGAATCATATCAAAAATCATTCCATCCCTGATCTGTAATTCCCTTTTTTTTTTCGAATTTTTTTTCCAAACTCAAAAAAGTTGGGGACCACTATAATATTTTATTCATACAAGACATGAACTATGACTTATGTTAAAAAAAAATCGATAAGTTCAAAAAAAAAATTGATCAACTCAGTAAGTTGTTATATTAATAAGAGGGTAAAAATAATAAAATAACAAAAGGAATAGACGAGATATCAAATGTGTTTGAATTAAATCGAAATCGAAAACGAATTCAAATCACTGAATATGAACAAAAGACAATGTGAAGCAGAAAATAAAATTTAGCTTCATGAGAAAAAAAAAAATTTGTCTTATAAGTTTCTCTTTTAAAGGTGAGGGATGGGTTATTGACATGACGCATCATCATAAAGCAGTGCTGGGAGACAAAATATTTTTATTTTATTTTTTCCCTCTCGACTGCTGAGGTCATTTAGGGGTAAATAAATACCATATATATCCGAGGACAAAAAGCCGGAAAAGGAAAGGAACATTTTTTCTCCCTAGTATTGTTCGTTCTTTTTTTTAGAAAAAATTTTCGGGTGAAAAAAGCGAGCCAGATCCTTCATACTGTGTTTCTTCAGTTATTATTGTCAAACCTGACACTTGTAGTTGCTTTCATTATTTTTATCATTCCTTAGACATCCGCGGCCCACGGGTTGGGAACCGCTGATCTAGTGTATAATTTGTATATTTAATTTTAAAATGTCTTAACAAGTCTTTGGCCGAAATTTTAAATTTTGCATTTTGCCTACCTGAAAAAATTTGCCATTTTCAAACACTTTTGGAATAGGGAATTCCGAATTCCAAAAAAGGCTCCTCCTTATCATTACTGTATAGCGGCACAGAGGCGTATATGGCTCATTCTCAAAAAAAAAAAAAAAAAAAAAAAAAAAAAAAAAAAAAAAAAAAAAATCGAAATTGACCTTACTGAGTTGTATTAATAAGAGGGTAAAAATCTGGTGTGACTGGCGCACAGCACACAACTTTCTCTTACCTTCGGTAATCGAAAGTTGTGTTCTGTGCTTGTCACACCAGATTTTTTGTGTCTAAATGTATTTAGTTTCCGACAGTAGAGTACAATTGAATTCAAGATGTAAAATTTATAAGTATGGCAAAATATTTATATTTTGTTACCATGGCAACCATTTTTTTTTTTTTTTTTCTAGGGAAAGAAAAGTTAGGTAACAAAATATAAATATTTTCCATACTTATAAATTTTACATCTTAATTCAATTGTACCCTACTGTCGGAAACTAAATAATTTAGACACAAAAAATCTGTGACAACACAGAACACAACTTTCGATTACCGAAGGTAAGAGAAAGTTGTGTGCTGTGCGCCAGTCACACCAGATTTTTACCCTCTTATTAATACAACTCAGTAAGGTCAATTTCGATTTTTTTTTTTTTTTTTTTGAGAATGAGCCATATACGCCTCTGTGCCGCTATACAGTAATGATAAGGAGGAGCCTTTTTTGGAATTCGGAATTCCCTATTCCAAAAGTGTTTGAAAATGGCAAATTTTTTCAGGTAGGCAAAATGCAAAATTTAAAATTTCGGCCAAAGACTTGTTAAGACATTTTAAAATTAAATATACAAATTATACACTAGATCAGCGGTTCCCAACCCGTGGGCCGCGGATGTCTAAGGAATGATAAAAATAATGAAAGCAACTACAAGTGTCAGGTTTGACAATAATAACTGAAGAAACACAGTATGAAGGATCTGGCTCGCTTTTTTCACCCGAAAATTTTTTCTAAAAAAAAGAACGAACAATACTAGGGAGAAAAAATGTTCCTTTCCTTTTCCGGCTTTTTGTCCTCGGATATATATGGTATTTATTTACCCCTAAATGACCTCAGCAGTCGAGAGGGAAAAAATAAAATAAAAAATATTTTGGCTCCCAGCACTGCTTTATGATGATGCGTCATGTCAATAACCCATCCCTCACCTTTAAAAGAGAAGCTTATAAGACAAATTTTTTTTTTTTCATGAAGCTAAATTTTATTTTCTGCTTCACATTGTCTTTTGTTCATATTCAGTGATTTGAATTCGTTTTCGATTTCGATTTAATTCAAACACATTTGATATCTCGTCTATTCCTTTTGTTATTTTATTATCTGTTTCTTATCTTGTTCAGATAAGTAAATAGAAAAACTGATTTTCTTTTTCAAGAAAATAAAAGACTTGTTCAAAGGGGTGAAAAGAAAAAAACAAAGAAAAAATGATAATGCTAATTAAATAGGGATAAAAGAATCTCTTTTGTGATATGTTTAGGGTTGTTTATATCCGCAAAAAAAATATATAGATCTCCAATTTTACGATCAAGATCTGAGAGAGTCAAATAAAGAGAAAACTTTGGGAATATTGAATTTCCAGAGAGATGCTTTGCTAAATCTCAAAGAAGAGAAAATTTGTTTGTCCTTTAATAGGAATTTTTAAGTTTTAATAACCCGGGGGATTTATAAGAATGTATTAATATTTGTTACCAAATTCTTGGATGAATCTCATATCGGGGTCTTAGTGAATAAGTTTGTCAAAGATTGCCCGTAGGCAAAAACTTTCTAAACACAAACGAAAAGGCGAGAAGAGGAATAAAATCAATTGAAAAAAATTCAAATAATTGACATAAGATAGATACAAAACTGAATTTTTAATTTCGTCCCAGTAACTGTCAATTAAAATTTCTTTAAGATTGGAGTGGGATATCGAGGTTTATCAATCTGCCGACTAATAAAGCCGGCCATTCAAGATCGCTCCATCCGTCCAAATGGAGCGATATCACTCCAAAAACTGACCCTGAGTGGGGAAAAACAAATGGATGACGTGGAGTGATAGGATGAGTTGGAAATCCAATCAGTCCAAAATCCAGTTTCGTCAAGCCATCCGTCCATCACTCCAACTGATCGTGAATGGGGAAACTCACGTGGAGCGACACCAAGCCTTGGCGCCACTTGATCGTCAGTGTTAAAAACGTGGTAAAAGTAAATCTGTATCCATATTAATGCAAAATAGGTTATAAGAAAAGCAAACACACTCGATGAGACACGTACTGGACGTGAGGTGACCTAATGGGGGTAATTTTTTGAATATAATCCAAATGGATGACATCTATTTGGAGCGATCGGAATGGCCGCAAGAGCACCATGTTGCCAGATTTCATAAAAATGAACGAACACTGTCGTCAGAAATGCATAAAAGTTGCAAGTGCGCAGTTTTGTTCCAGACAAAATGCAGGTGTATAACTAAATCCCCGAGGGGCATGTGTCAGCTACAGATTCTGTGTTCAGAACCGCAAGTGTAGGGCAAGTCACCAGGTATACACTGACCTGCTCTGTGACTTAATTCCCCATTTTCCATTCCAAAGTGTTGTTGTCAAGCAAAAAAGGAAGAGAGAGAAAGAAGATACAAAATTTGAATTTCGAAAATTAAAATTCTGATTGAAAATAAGTTTCGAAAAAGAAAATTTGATATCTGGTTGAATCAAAAAATACATGCAAAGATAAGTGCAAATTTAGTGTCTGGATGCCTTTGCATGTGTATTACTGTTCCCATGGGAATAGGGGATTATGGTCTTGAAAAATTTTATAAAAGATCATCCCCCACTTCCGGGAAGGATTCTGTCTCTCGCTCTCGTTAGTGTCGGACAATTGGAATCAATTCTTGAAAAGACATCACACCTATTCTTTCTAAACCCGACAACTCCTGGAAGCAGGCAACCCAAAACAGGGTCACAGAAACTAAACTGTCCACCTGCGTCTCAATGTGTGCCGGGCCTAAACCTCTACAACCAAGAAGAATATTTCATTCTCATGATTTAAAGAAAAGTGCTATAACTTATATTATCATACATGCACCCAGAGAAATTAATATTTTATTGTTTCGGAGGCGTAGGTAGGACACATGCGTCTTTGTGTATATATTACCGAAGAGAAGAGAAAAAAAAGAGTAAATATAAATCGATTTTTACCTCCTCCCCTAGATGCAATAAATTGTAAAATGTTGAGTTTGTTCCTGGCTGCTGCCTGATGTGCAGCCGCTCTTCCTCTAGAATCCCGGACCCCCAATCGAGCTGGATCTGCTTCATAGAGACGACCAAAATCTTCAACATTGCCAGATTCAGCGGCCTAGGCAAGAAAATAAAATGTTAATTAAAATAATAATAATTGTCTAGTAAAAGGTAGGGAAAGCCTGGAGGCTATTCTTGCTTCTTCTACTAATCATATATTAATATAATCTTCAACATTTTTTTGTGGGTATATTTTTGCTAGTAGATCAAATGACCATATGATCAATTAGAATCTAGGCATCGACTCATCTGACACTCAAATACACCCGTAAAACTCATATCCATTGGATATATGTACCGTTTATTTTGAAAGTGGTATAAGTACATTTTCTCTTGTTTTGAGAAAATTAAAAGGTTAGTATATCTGTTAATTTAAAAATCTAGACAAATTGTATGAAATCTGGCAATGTTTCTACTGATTTATCAATATGTAATTATGTAATTTGTTTTAGGGGAATTTGACTAAAGTAATGTATACTTGGACTTACACCACTTTCAAAATTAGTCATTTGTAAAAATCGTGAAAAAGCAAATATCACTTATATCACATAATTTATGTGATATCTCATTTTTTTTAATGGACTTATACCACTTTGAAAATAAACGGTCCATATAAGAAGTTTATGAATATTAAAATTTGAAAACTATTTAACCTTTAATTAAAATTACATTGCATTCATTGTAACATATTGCCCTATACACGATTAATTTCATCTTGTCCGAGCATAACAAAGAAATTCTGATTCCTTGCCAAATTTTTAGACTTGGAGTCGTATAGGGTATGAAAACGGAATGAAAACAACAGAAAAAATAAATAAAATAAAGTAGATCCCTCGCTTGATAAAGGAAAGCGGTTTAAAGAGCATAGAAGAGATATCAGTCTTAACTTTGGTAAATCGTGGTTGCTATTCAGGTTCTGTTTTTTTAAATGAGTTGCAATTTTACTTCATATAATATGGAAAACCATAAAATTATTTATTTATTTATCGGCCTATTCACCACAAAGAAGATCCGCGTTCAAATCCTGGGCTTGAGGGATTTTTTTCATTAAATAAAAATATTTAATGTAAACTGTGATCCCGTCCTGTGGAAGGGACGTAAAGATGGTTCCCTCTCAGTGATGCATTCTTCGAAAGGAGTCAGTGCTGAGGGAGCCCCTCCTCAACTAGGACATCCTCCCTAGCATAGAGGATAGCTGGATAAAAGGAGCAGGGTGGAACCAGAAATAAGGATTAGTTCACTAGCTAGAAACGAACTCAGGAGGAGGAGTTAGAGATAGGAAATAATGTAACTTCACGGGGTGCCGGTAGATGGCTACGGCCAGAGGCCGGTTGGGTTTGAGGTGTGTGTCTTCGTACACGAAAGCACCTCGGCTAAATAAACGGGGATCACGATAGGAATTTCAAATAATAACAGAAATAAACAATATAAGTGGATAGGATTTTTTCTTATTAAAAAAACCCTGGGCCGTTTGAAGTAAGCCATCGACAAGAAGCGGCCGGAATTGGCCATTAGGAAGGAAATTGTATTCCTTCACGACAACACCATGAGAGGTATGTAATCTAACACAAGAAAAGAGCGTGAAAACCGTTCTAGTTTTTGACCAATAGGAACGTTCTATGAAAGAGGCACAATGAAATTACCTTTAAAATGGCAAGAAATTATCGAACAAAACGGTCTTATTTGAGTTAATTCATTAACTATATTAAATAATGCTTTTAAAATCATGTACAAAGTAGCAAGTCATCTGCGTGTATTACATGTATAAATATTATAAAATTTAACAAACAACCTTATATTAAGTTAGGTTTATTATTCTATTTTATTAAGATAAATAACTTTTTTACTCTAAAACGTGGCTGTCTATAAACATATTTAAAATAATTCAGATAAACGAATTAATCAAGTGTCAATCAATCAAGGCTAGGCATTTAACAATGTGGCACCAGGTAGGCATATATGCCTACATATATGTTAAAGGAGGCGATTAGCCGAGGGGATAAAGCAGTTAAGCTTATAATCCTGAGTTGAATTCAACTCGAGTTCGAATCCACCTCATGGTAATAAATTATCCAACTCTATTTGAGATGCCTCTTCCTGAGGAAGGAAACGGGAACCCACCTCAGTATCATTCCCATGAAAGTTACTCTTCAGAGTTATCACAACATGTCAAGGCTGACACTAATGACTGAGAAGAATATGTTAACTGCGAGGAAACAATTTTAAAGAAAAATACTTTTTTTATATAAAGATACCATTTTGTCTTGGTATCTCTGAAGATGTTCTGACCAGTAGAGTATCCAGGTGGGGGGCGAAGGGGGAGCGAAGCCCTGAGGCGCATCAAGCTTTTGGCGCCCCCTCGAGCATAAAACAAGATCGAACGAAAAACGGCGCCCCAGTTGAGCTTCGCCCTCAAAGGCTAGTTACGCCGCTGGTTCTGACTAAAGACCGAAACATCAGAAAGTGGTGGGGAAATAAATTTTAAATGGGAACAATTCTAGCTGATTATATAGCATATAATAGGCTATTATGTTACAAAGAGACAAGTGGCTAAGCCGGATAAGATGCGGATTACGGATCTGAAGTTTCAACACAACTCGGGTACGAGTCCAACTCAGTGACGGTGCTGCAGGGGGGTTAGGGGTGGGCATCTGCTCTTCTGGATGCCCCCTCCCCCAATCAGCTCGAAACGAAAGTCATGGGATGATTTATATAAAATTGTTATTTTTACTTTCTCTTACCTCTATATATGTTAATATATAGCATAGAGAGATTGGATTCATGTCAAAAATTCGATGTCGAGATTTCGATGGATATACACGTTTTGAGGTTCCTTGAATCCAAAAAAAAGTAGTTTTCGTGACATGGTCTGTCTGTCTCGGTTCAATTTAGAGCATGAAGGAATTGGAGCTACGAGGTTCAAATTTTATATTTAACCTCAGCACCCGCCTGAGGCGTGTAAATAAGCTTTTAATCAAAATCAGAGTACTAGTACTTTACTGATGTACTTTTCAGTTTTTTTTTTTTTTTTTTTTTTTTTTTGATTTTCTCAATTCTCTAACGATTTTGATTTAAAAATCATTTTGCTGCCGAAGGCGAGCAAGGAGGTCCAGGGGGCGTAGCGTGGTAAAGCCCGCCGAAGGCAGCTAGAATTGGATTTAATTAAAAATTTATTTCCCCACCCTTTGACGTTACGACCTTGAATTTTATTCAAATTTCAAAGAGGAACGAACAGAAAGAGAAACCTTTGGAGAAAATTTAAAGACTTTTTTTTTAAATTTCTAAAATGTTTTTCAATAAACAAAGAGAATATTAATGAAATTTTTTTTTTTTTAATCTGTAATTGATTTAATTTAATATCACGAAATTTCACTCACTTATAAATGAAAAAAAAAAAATGTAAAAAAAAAAACCTTATAACTTTTTTTTTTTTAATTTTGATTTAAATGAAGCGTGACATTTTCTCTCTTTTTTTATTAAAATGAAATTCTTTTGTTAATTAATTTCATTTTCGCTTTGTTTCATATTAAATTTGATTTGACACGAGTGTTTTCGTTTGTTTTAATTTAATGAATATTTTCTTGTCTCAAATGATTTAGTTAAATTAAAATTATTATATAATAAAATCCACGTGTATTTAACATAATCATTATAAGAGACATTTTAAACTATTGTTTAATTTAATTGTGTGTGTGGAATGGTGGCAACACAATGCAAAATTCGACATTGCAAAAAAAAAAGAAATCAACATTCCCTCCCTCGCCCACCCACATTTTTCTTCTTTTTTGTATTGCCGTAATAAAGGAACAGAAAAT
>JAKCPI010018082.1:0-15089 GCA_023213315.1 Euborellia annulipes | reverse complement strand
GGCTACGCTACTGATTATATATTTTGTATTTAAATAATCAAATTGATTTTATTCTTTCAATAGCAAAGTTTAAAAAGTTGAAAAGTTTAAAAAGTGAACCTTTAAAAAAATTAACTAGGTAAAAATAATTTGTACGAAATCGAAGTCTGTTTTAATTGAATATGGTGTGCCGTCCTTTTTTTTTTTTTTTTAATTTGGAGATCAAATAAAAACTTTCTCTCAGTGCCAATTTCAATTTATGAAAACTTTTTTACTTTTTGTTTAATTTTCATTTTAATAAAATCGATAATTTTTGTTTTATTATTAACTGAGGTCAAATGATTTTTAAAAATACTCATTTAATTTGTGATTTTGCATGATAGAAAATAAAAATAAAAAATAAATAAATTAAAAAAAACTGTTTTAAAATTAGTAATTTCAAAAGTGATTTAAAATTTAAACCACTTTTGAAATTACTAATCATCATCAATTAATATTTAAACTTTAAATATTAATTGAACAATAGTAACGAAGTTGCAAAACTTCAAGGATAATCGGAATTAACTATAGCTCTACTGTTCCCATTAAGTTCCAAAAGATTTAGTTCAGGAGATAATGAGAAAATCGTGGTTCTTAAGAAATATTGTATAGCATAATATACCCACGCATGGGCGTACCCAGCGAGGAGCAGGGGGGCAGTTGCCCTACTACGCCACACCCGGGGGCTGCTTCGGACGTGTTAATGACATTAAAAATTTTTTGCTCATCTGCAATCGAAGGCTTAGATATGTGAGGAAGTTGATTACTAAACGTCGCGAATATCTGGGAGTTTCATTGTTTTGGAGACGCTCCTTCCTGGCTGCTACTTACTCCTTCCATTCTTTCAAGATATTAAATTTATAAACCTGGGAAAATATTTATATTTTGTTACCATTTCTTTTATCTTTCCTATTAAGAACAAGAGTAAAGTGTGCTTCAAAAAATTTTGAGGGAATATATTTTAAAAGGCATCTTAAAAATAATTAATTCATGAATTTTGGGAAAATCGAAAAAAAAAACTGAAAATGTACAACAGTAAAGTACTATTACTTTTTGGCCAATTTTGTTTCAAAACTTCGTGCCACATCTCAGGAGAGTGCTTAACTTAAATATAAAATTCCAACCTCTTATCTCTTTTCGTTCTCGAGATATTTTGTTCACAGACAGACACGCACAGAAAGACCATGCTGCGAAAAACTTTTTTGGACTCAGGGACCCCAAAACATTTATTTTCATCTAAATCTCGATATCGAAATTTTGACATAAATCCAATACTTTCTCTCTCTATATATATATTATTAACATAAATAGGTAAGAGAAAGTAAAAATTCATTATATTGACTCTTTCCCCGTGAATTATAATCACTCACTCTGAACTAAGTGTTGTTATTTTTAAGAAATTACACGGAATTTATTAATGTATAATATACATCTAACGTTTAGATACATAATTATCCATCAATAATGACACTTTATGTCCATATATAGAGAGAGAGAGAGATATTCTTGTAAAGGGAAAGAGAAAGAGACGAGGGCATAAAGCACCAATGATGCTATTAGTAGGTAATAGCCTAGAGACTATGGCCTGGTTGCATTAGTCCTGATAACAACCTAACAAGATTGATAGGCACACAGGAGCTGTATTAAATCAGAGGACGCGTTTAGATTTACACCCTCGTTTCCCCAATGGGGGGTAAGTGCAAGCAAGCCAGACGCACACAGCCAAAACAACTACAACATCTCTAGAAATGGTTCATTAAGGTCGGACATGTATTTGGTTTTGCTCTAAATGACATTGTCTAGTTTGCTTTCAATTATCGGCCAACCATTCAATACGATAATATAATACAAGAATGAAAGTTTTTTTTTTTTTAAATTAATCTAAATTACTTAATTGTTATTATTTCTTAGTCAAAGTTGAGTAATAAATTCATAATCAATATCTATGTTTATTTAATTAATCTATGAAAAAAAAATTAATTAAAAAGATTATTTTTTATGTAAAATAAAAGGTCTAATCTGGTGTGACTGGTCGTACAGCAGACAACTTTCTCTTACTTTTATTTAAGAAAGAGAAAATATTAATCAAAAAAAAAAAAAAAATTGTTGGATTAATTTTCAATTCATTCATTTATTTATTTATTTATTTTTTTTTTTTTAAGAAAAAAAAAATTAAATCCTAGCTTTATATATATAAAAAAAAAAAAACACTACCTTTAATATGATGTCATTGGACAGGGGTGGTTGAATATATCGTCAGGGTGAATCGCATTGCACTATTATTATTCACTTAAAAACAAATTCACTTTTAACGGACCGAGCGCACGAGAAAATAAACAGCAACTGACAGGCCTTTGCTCTTCTCTGCTTGTCTTGAGAAGTGAATTCAAATAATAATTCCCATTTAGAAAAAAACATAAAATTCTTTCTCTTTGTAATCAAACAGAAGAATCAAAAGAAAAAAGTTATTCAGTCTGCTTATTAAATAACAGGGAATTATTTTACCTAAATATTTCCACCCCTAAACTCACCCCATTTATTAGAAAATAATTTCGACGATGATTTTTTAAATTTTTTTTTTTTTTTTTAATTTTTAAAGTAAAGAAAATTCGAAAATAAATTTTTAAAAATGTATTTAAAATTTTCCATCACTAATTTACCCTTTTTCGGTATAAATAATAATAATAATATGGAATAATTTGTAAAATTAATCAGTAGGAGATTAAAATTCCTCATTTTATCTTTTAGCCTGGGGACTGGAAAAAGAGAAAAGCTAAAGTCACCAATCGTTGCGGTTAAGCGTGCCAAGAGTGGCGAAATCTCGGGATTGGTGACTCCAAGCGTGATGAACGTCCCCCTGTAGCGATAGATAGTATTTAAAAGTTTATTTAATAAATTCAAACCCCTAAATGGTCTCAGTAGCCTAAAAGGGTTTTAAAAATATCTGGTATGACTGGTCGCACAGCACACAGTGTTCTGTGCTTGCCACACCAGATTTTTGTGTCGACATATATTTAATAAACGGCGGTATTTTAGAATTCAAGATGTAAAATTTATAAACATGGAAAATATTTATATTTTGAGACCATGGCGACCATTTCTTCTATCTTTTCTATAGAGTACAAGATTAAAGTGTGCTTCACACAATTTTGAGAGCAAATATACATTTGAAAGAGCATGTAAAAAATAATTGATTTGTGAATTTTAATCAAAATCGTTAGAGCGAATTTTGAGAAAATCTAAAAAAACTGAAAAAGTACATTAGTAAAGTACTAGTACTCTTTGGCGCTTTTGTTCAAAAGCTTCGTGTCACGTGCCAAGGGGGGGGGGGGGGGAGGGGTCCCTAACTTAAATATAAAATTTCAACCTCCTAGCTCTTTTCTTGAGATATTTTGTTCACAGACAGACATCATTCAAAAAAGTACTTAAATAAATTATGTGACCTCACAACGCATTTTGGCAGCTTCAGTTCAATTTCGATTTTTATTTCGATTACATTAACTTTACCTACCCATCATTCGGTTGTTGGGCAAAGTTAAAAATAAAAATTTCAGATGAGAGTTAGTTTTTTTTTTTTTTTTAACGAAATCATTTTGTAAACCAAATTTTTTCATAGGAAAATAACTTATAATAAATTTATTCTGTTCTTTTGAGCATTTATTAATATTCCGTTTCAGGTTGTACAGCAAAAAAAATATGGATTTTGTCAAGACATGGAACTAGATATTCTAAAACGGATGATATCCAAACTTGGACAGAAACATTACCGAAATTAAAAGACAAAATTGTGAAACACGAAGATGGTGAGAATTTTAATTATGCAATTTTATTATAAAAAAAAAAAATTAATCATAATTATATTAAAATTTATTATTTCAAAAATAGATGGAGATCTTTGTAAAGAAGATATCAATTTATTAAAGGATTGGACTCTGAACATGACGGAAGAAGATGTTGAGGAGCTAACGGAACAAGGATATCTTGATTTATTCAATCTTGGGAAAAGATTTCAAGAAAGATTTCCCGAACTCCTTAACTTAGAATATTCACCTGAGAATTATATTGTAAGTAGAGTTGTCATTTATAAATTTGCTTGTATAGTTTCAAACTCAAAAATAAACAAAACCAGGGCTGAAAGCTAACAGCTAGTATTTTGGAATGCATAAATTATTTCTGGGTGATTACTGGAAGATAGGCAACAAAAATGACCAGCTCACTAATGTAGTTTTCAACCAAGCCTATTCGTACTTATCTAATATCAATATTTCCAATTTAGAAAGTCAAGGAAAAATCACAATTATGAGTTCCAAGCAGGCTTTACTTATTGTTTTCTAAACATTCAGCTATTTATTATTTATTAATCATCTTAAATCTCAAGGATAGAAGTGGCGTTTATTATATATGTTTACGTCATCATTGAAATTATATCGACGCTCTCAGAAGAAAAGTGTTTAACTCCACGTTTTTTCGAAAATCATTTTTTGTATTTTCTGTTGAAAAACATCATTCTCCTTATGCCCTGAGCTTAATTTAAATTTTTCAGTTCTAAAAGTTGCCTCACAGTGTCTCTAACAATGACAATGAAAATTCATTTGTTTATTTTTTTTTTTTTTTTTTTAAACATTCACACTTTTTTCTCATTCACACTCACACTCACACACACATTCACACTGTCTTTCGGCAGCTCAGGCCATATAAGACATTTACGATAACCGTTATTTATGAATTTATATATATTAGGGTCCAGGCATTTTTATTTAAGCCATCTGGTATCCAGATGGCTTAAATAAAATCATCGGACTGCCTGGGGTCCGAACCCGCGACGTTTGGTATATGAGGTTAGCACGCTAACCTCTACACCACGCCCCGTGGGCCATTTGTTTATATTTACCCTTTTTTTTAATGATACCTGTCTGATTTTGTTTTGATTTTTATCAAAATTAACGAAAATTTTCCTTTTCTTCTTTGATTATTTCAAAAACTATTCAGTTTTCGAAAAAATGTTAAAAAATAAAAACTTTTTACAATATAGTAATTGATCATAATATAAGAAAAAAATTGAAAAGTTCAAAATTTTTGAAAAAACTTTTTAAGTAAAGTACTACTTCCAAGTGACGTATTTACTCCAAAAGTTGATAGAAATCTACAATTTTAGTGTAAGGAGCATATACCAAATTTCATCGAACTAGCTGCTTTGGTTTTTAAGCAATCGTGTTCACACACACACACACACACACACACACACACACACACACAGACATAATGCCAAAAATGTTTTTTTTGGACTCAGGGAGGTCTAAAACGTGGAGAAACATCAAAATCTCGAAGTCTAATTTTTTTTACGATTACAATACTTTCTCTATACGAGAAAGTAAAAAAAAAAATTATAATTAGTTTTAATTTCAAAGCTCCGTTTAAAATAAAAATTAGCCGCTTCAGATAATAAAATTGTGAACGAAAAAAATTTAATTGACTAAGACAAAAAAGTCAAATGAAAAATCTTAGAGAGAATGAAATTTTTATTTGATTACATTATTTAAATTAATCGTTTATTTCAGAAACCACCTAAGCCACAAAATTTTAAATCATGTGTTTTTGGTGTTACTCTACAATTTAAAGGTAAATATATCTTTTAGATTATCCCAATAGCATGTTTTTGATTTGGTAAAAAAATATTTGAAGAAGACTAGACCTATACTTAAGCTGCAAAACAGTTTTCTTTAGTTTTCCGAAAGTAGAAAAAAGCGTACTTACAAATTAGATGGTTTCTGAAATAAACGATTCAAATATTCTCTCTGCTTTAACGTTTTAATATCAATGTACATGCGATTTTTTTATCAGAAATCACGATTTGGAAAAAAAAATTGTTTCTTGAGGAGATGATGGTTGCATAAAAAAAATCAAAAAAATATATATTTGGAGGGATATAATCATTTTTTTTTCATTAATTATTGTATGGAATTCTCTATTTATTGCTGATAAATAATCTCCACAAAAATCCGTCTAATAGTTTCAGAGTCTATGGTTTACATTCAGATAGACTAATTTTGTCTTTTACAGAGGGGGCGGGGAATGGAAAATAAATGGCCGGGAGCCCTCGGGGCATGGCGTAGAGATTAGCGTGCTAACCTCATATACCAAACGTCGCGGGTTCGGACCCCAGGCAGTCCGATGATTTTATTTAAGCCACTTGGATACCAAATGGCTTAAATAAGAATGCCTGGACCTCAAATAAATATAATTATTTATACAACGGTTATCGTCAAAGTCTTAAATGGCCTAAGTTGCCGAAAAGACTGTGTGAATGTGTGTGTGAATGAGAAAAAAAGTGTGAATGTTTAAAAAAAAAAAAAAAAAAAAAAAATGGCCGGGGCTTTTGAGTTCCATTTTAAATAAATTTTTAATGAAAAAAAAATCGGCCAAGTAGTTTAGTAATAGGAGTCTATTCGCAGTGGCGTAGCGAGGGAGGGGCAAGGGGGTCATCATGCTCCGGGAGCTACTCACAAAGGGGCGCCAAATGGTTCGCAAAACAAAAAATTGCTGGATTATTTTTATTTATATTATAATTGAATTCTGGAAAATATATTTTAAATTTAGTGCCAGTGTAATATAATAATTGTGTATATTTTACATATAATATTATATGATTATGAGGGGGGGAGGGGCGCTAAAAAGAAATTGTGCCCCGGGCGCGAGTAAGTCACTGTCTATGCGTTACAAACAGACAGACAGATAGATCGACAAACAGACAGACTTTCTTTTATATAATAGTATAGATATAGATATATGAAAAAAAATCTGGTGTGACTGGCGCACAGCACACAACTTTCTCTTACTTTCGGTAATTGAAATTTGTGTTCTGTGCTTGTCGCACCAGATTTTTTGTGTCGACATGTATTTAGTTATTCGATTTTCAAGATGTACAATTTATAAGTATGGCAAAATATTTATATTTTGTTACCATGGTAACGATTTCTCCTATCTTTTCTATGGAGTACAAGAGTAAAGTGGTCTTCAGAAGATTTCAATGACAAAATGAGAATATACATTTTATTGAGAATCTAAAAAATAATTGATTTTTGAATTTAAAAAAAAATCGTTGTAGTAAATTTAGAGAAAATCGAAAAAAACTGAAAAAGTGCATCAGTAAAGTACGAGTACTCTTTGGTCGATTTTGTTCAAAAGCTTCGTGTCACGTCCCATGGGGGTGCCTAACTTAAATATAAAATTTCAACCTCCTAGCTCTTTTCGTTCTTGAGATATTTTGTTTACAGACAGACACAGACAGACCATGTCGCGAAAACCACTTTTTTGGATTCAGGGGACCTCAAAACGTGTATATCCATCAAAATCTCGACATCGAATTTTTGACATGAATCCAATACTTTATCTCTCTATATATATTAACATATATATAGAGGTAAGAGAAAGTAATATATAAATATAAACAATAAAGGGACAATAGCGTACTCTCGTAGCGTAGTAATGAAACCTGGTGTGAGTCGCCGGTGACGTCACGGCTTGTAACGCAACATGCGGATAGAGGCCAAAAAATATGAAACGACGTAATAAAAGTTTCCCTTTAAAAAAATAAAATTGAAATTATTTTCATTCCATTTTTACTTTCTCTTACCCTATATTTAATCAGTAAATTCCATATTAGAAAATCTTTATTTTATAAAGTAAAATTGAAGTTATTTATATTACTTTTTATTATAATAAGGAAGTATAATTAGACTTTTCATAAAATAAAAATTAAGAGAGAGATGTAATAAAAAAAGAAATTTGCAAACGCCTAATTCGTTAATCCTTAACTCTTAAAAGTAGGCTATATACTAAACATAGATTTTATTAATGATATGATCTGGGTTTTTATTCTCTTACTCACCCTCGAAAGATTAGGCAAATTAGCAATGACCCTTTATAGTTAGTTCCATAAGCATCGATCACTTTGTGGGGGGACTTATAAGTGCTTAAAGGGACATTTGCTTAATTAAGGTGGATCCATCTTGGTAACTATTTCGATTCGAATGAGAATCCGGGAGCAAAAACGAGTCATTTTGATGGATGGTTGTATTTTATTATGCGATCCAGATAAATTATTTGATCTGAGATTAGAGATGTAACTAGTTAGGGATTTATTAGTAAATCAGTTAAATTAAAAAACAAATTTGATAAAACAAGCCCAAAATAGAAAAAGCTTTAATAATTTTCGAGATCTATATCAGTGGTTTCAAAACTTTATGTTAACACGCCTCCCTTAAAAATATTTAATCTTATGACGCCTCCCCCCCCCCCTCCCATTTTATAAAATAATACAAAAACAAAAATTTTTAAAGCTAAAAAATATAAATTTAACAACAATAGAAGAGGGAGCGGGCAGCCAGGAAGTAAGCCTCTACGAAATGAAACTCAAGAGTAGTGGAGACAGTTTCGGCTATAATTAAATATCGCCATCCTCAGTCCATTTTCGAGCTGTAAGCATTGTAAGCATTGTACAATTTTTAATTAATATCGAAATGTTAATATAATTTTAAAAAATAATAAACTAGAACAATTTTGTCACTGGAGCTGAATGTATCGTATATAAAAAGCTCTTAGCATTGCTTGGGATATATGTACAAGCAGTTTATGTATATTAATATCCACCTATTGACAACTCTACATTTGACTCAATGCGTTGGCATTTGAGTGCATACTGTATGTTGAAAAATAATTTTCTTGTATATATGAATGTTTATAATTTTAATATTACAAAAATTGTACAATGCTTACAGCTCGAAAATGGACTGAGGATGGCGATATTTAATTATAGCCGAAACTGTCTCCACTACTCTTGAGTTTCATTTCGTAGAGGCTTACTTCCTGGCTGCCCGCTCCCTCTTCTATTGTTGATATACAACAGCCACTTCACTTATTGTCAAATATAAATTTATATAAAAATATTTTTTCTATTTATTCTTATTTATATTAAAACTAGCAATCATTTGGAAAATTGGTCTTGGTGGCCAATATTCGCGCCTCCCCTTATTAGACAAGTCCGCACCTCCCTAGGGAGGCGCGCCTCACAGTTTAGAAAACGCTGGTATAAGGGTATTTTATGGCTGGTGGAATTTGTATCAGGAATGAAAGAAGAAAACGCAACCAGAATTTTTTCTTTAAAAATATATTTTAACAGCTTATGTTTCGGCCTTGGTAAAAGCCATCCTCGGATGACCACTAACAGCTCCGAGGGTGGCTTTGACCAAAGCCGAAACGTCAGCTGTTAAAATATTATTTTTAAAGAAAAAATTCTGGATGCGTTTTCTTCTAACTTTCATTCCTGAAGAAAAATATTTTTCTCAAATCTTATTTTCACGCCCTAGGGGGGTGCCTATCTTAAATATAAAATTACAACCTCCTAGCTCAATTCCTTCATGCTTTAAATTGAACCCAACAGACAGAACATGTCGCGTAAACCATTTTTTTGGATTCAGGGGACCTCAAAACGTGTATTTCCATCAAAGTCTCGACATCGAATTTTTGATATGAATCCAATACTTTCTCTCTATATGTATATGTATATTAACCTACTACATATAGGTAAGAGAAAGTAAAAATTCAAATCCTAATTGGGATTAGTTCTATATACAAAAAGATGCGGTAACTCACCCCAGTAAAATTATAAGTGGACTAATCAAATCTTACTTTTCTACCTAATGAAAAAAATCCCTACAAAATTCTGCAAGGGAATCGATGGGTTCCTAAGTTACCCAGTGTTATTATTATCTGTTTATGAGAATTTCGAAATCTTCAAAAATTAATTCCGCCCCAGTAACAAGAAATTTTAGAATGACATTAAAATGTTTCTACCCCACTATGCTATTTGCTAAATATTGAATATAAATTTTAAATCAAACGGAATGCACTTATTTTTGTAGTAAAAGTATTAAAAAACATTAATATCTTTGGGCATTATAGGGGATGAGGCATTAACCCCCCTGGTTAATGCCTTCATACCTCCCCCTCTTTAAGGAAATGCGAGCCTTCACCGCGAAATCACTCTCAAAATAATATGAATACATTTATAAAATATGGGGATTGACTTCCCCGAGACTTTCTTATTCTTTTTGAATTACTTTTTTTCCATTATCAATTTATCTCACTAATTTACAACTTTAATCACTTAATATTTTTTTTATTTCAATTTTTTTTTATTTATAAATTTTTAAAATTTTTTTTTTTACTTTTGAATAATATATCAAGATAAAATATTCTTATAACAAAAACATTATTCTTAATAAAAAATTCATTTTTCCTCTTTTTTTTCCCTTTTTTTCCCTTTTTTTTTTTTTTTTCAATTTTTTCTTTTCTTCTTTTTTTCCTTTCATTTTCGATTCACTTTTTTATTCTTTTTATTTCTTTTCTCTTTTCTTCCTTTCTCTCTTCTTTTTTTTTCCCCCCCCCCCCCCCACTTCCTTTTTCTTTTTTTTTAAAAAAGTAATAATTATTTTAATTTTTATTTTATTTTGTAATTATTTTATTTTAATTTTCAACCCTTAATACACCCCTGTGTAAAAGTATATTAAGAAAATTTGGTTAACAAAAATATAGACCATATAGAAAGAATATAATATAATATAATTTATGGTAAATAATGGTGACTTAAGAAAAGATAAAAAAAATGCCCTCAGGCTTGGTGTAGTTGGTCGCGTCCCTACCTTCTATACCGAACGTCGGGGGTTCGGATCCCTGGCAGTCCCACGAAAAGACTGTTGAATGTGTGTGAGAGTGTGAATGAGAAAAAAAGGTGTTTAAAAAAAAATAAAAAATAAAAAACTAATTTTTTTTCAATGAACCTACACTCCCCCTCTCCCTTTCAACAGCTTATATTCTCCCTCTACCCTTAGTGAAATACAAAATATTTAATTTCATATTCAAAAGAATCGTTTTTCGCAGTCAAATTATTTGTTTCTATCATTTTTTTTTTTTTTTTTTTTTTTTTTCAAAGATAAAATGCATAATAATTACCTTTAGTAAGGAGAGTGTGCTGGTTGAGGCCAGGGTGGATTACACTATATTAATTATTCACTTTGATTCACTTTAAACACAATTAAAAAACAGAGCAGCTCTCTCCGCCTGCCGCGCGGCAACGCACTCGACTCGACTGATCGAGAGAGAGACTTGTTTTTCTTTGTATAGGAATAAAATACCTAGATGAAAATAACAATTCCCTTTTTATTAAAAGTAAAAAAATACCTTTTGCTCTAATCTAACTAAATTTAGAGATGGAAAAAAATGTCAACAAGTGATTTGGAATATTCCAAGGCCTTTTTTAAGTAATCAACCCTTCGTCCCCCCCCCCTAATCAAAATAATAATCAACGCTATTTTTTGAATGTTTGAATGTTTTCTGTTTATTTGGCTTCGATTTAGTTAAAATAAATTTAAAAAACATTTTTTCCAATTTTTTACCCCCTTATCCAATCCTAATAAATAAAATAATTAACAATGCTATCGCCTTCGGCGAGCTTCGCGTTTATAGTCAGAAAAAAATTAAAATCCTGAAAAACTTCCCTGGATCCGCCTTTGGGTTTTACACATAGTATAATTTTCTAGAATGAGCCTTACTATAGGCCAGTGGTTTCCTCCAAACTTTTTGTTACTATGCCTCCCTTAAAAATATTTAATCGTATGACGCCTCCTCCGCTCCTCCCCCCCCCACACACACACAGATTTAATAAAATAACTCAAAACACAAAAATTTTTAATACTAAAAAAATATAAATATATATAAAAATATTTTTTTTATTTATTCATATTTATTATTTTAATTAAAAACTCCGTCCCAGAATCTTCTAAATTATTTTATTATTTTATTTATAAAACTAGCAATAATTTGAAAAATTGATCTTGGTGGCCAATATTCGCGCCTCCCCTTAGACTAGTCCGCGCCTCCCTAGGGAGGCGCGCCTCACAGTTTGGAAAACGCTGATCTATATAATGAATGAATAAGTCGAGACTTTGATTTATATACACGTTTTGAGGTCGCCTGGATCCAAAAAAAATGGTTTTCGCAACATGGTCTGTGTGTCTGTGAACAAAATATCTCAAGAACGAAAAGAGCTAGGAGGTTGAAATTTTATATTTTTATATTTAACTAAGGCACCTACCTCCCTGGGACTAAAGAGTACCAGTACTTTACTGTTGTACTTATTCAGTTTTTTTTTTTCGATTTTCTAAAAATTCGCCCTAAAGATTTTGATTAAAATTCAAAAATCAATTATTTCTCTCATTTTACCCTCAAAATTGTTGGAAGCACACTTTACTCATACTTTAATAGGAAAGATAGGATAGAAATGGTTCCCATGGCGACAAAATATATATTTTTCCCATATTTATAAATTTTACATCTTAAATTCAAATGTACCGTACGGTTGGAAACTAAATAGACTATATGTAGACACGAAAAATCTGGTGTGACAAGCACAGATAAAGTTGTGTTCTGTGCTGTGCAACCAGTCACACCAGATTTTTTTATTTCGTCCTTGACTTCACATTTTGGCGATGATTCTATTTGAAATTTGTAATATTTAAGTGTTGTTATTGGATTTTATCTATTCTAGTCCAGTGGCAGATCCAGAGGTGTTTCTCGGGGGGGGGGGGTAATCTGGAGTGACTAGTCTCACAGCACACATTTTTTTTCTTAATTTCGGTAATTTAAAGGCGCATTCAGAACTTGTTTGCCAGAATATAAATACAAATCAAATTTTTAAGTATTAATTTTTAAAATTTTATATTAAAAAAACATTTTTTTCAAATCTCAGGGGGGGGTAATTACCCCCTTTACCCCCCCCCCCTTGTATCCGCCCTTGATCTAGTCTATATCATCTCATCACTTATTACTTTTTTCCCCCCCCCCCCCAATTAGGATTGATTTGCTATGAGATGGCAACATTACGTTTTAATCTGACTTGTGAGCTAAATGCCGCTAGCCAGCAGAAGTTTCCCCGATCGACACGTGTGGCGCTACCAATCAAAGTTCCCTTCAAGTTATGCAAAATCTCAGCACGCCAGATATTTGTAATGCCTATTTATTAGGATTTTTTAAATTTTTATACATGAAGAGTAGGGTGGCCGGAAAAAACAAAATTTTTTCATTTCTTTCGACTTCAAAATTTTAACCTCGATGAGGCACAGGTTAACGTTATCTAATTTAGCTAAAATTTTGCCATTATCATTTTCTAGCAAAAAAGGACGTTCGGTCAAAAGAAATGAAAAAATTTTGTTTTTTGCGGCCACCCTAACGAAGAGATATAACAAGGGATTCTTTTCCAACACAGCTTTATATTCCTCTGGGTCAATCTTATTCATCAACAAAAAACCCATATATATTACAATATTAGCCAATAATAGACTAAGTTTTAAAAGATTTAATTTAAGTTTAACATACTAACAAATAAAAGAATGTGATATCCTTTGGAAATCATCAATCCTTTAATCGAATTTGGAATTTTACATGTTGGTATAGGTCAGAACTACAGCGACAAATCGGACGGTGGATAGTGCAAAAGCGTTTGTGGACGGAATATGGGGAACGCAAGGAACAGGAGCACTACAACTCGAGCCTGGATTATACGATAATATAATTAAGGTGAGTTTATATATCGAAATTCTTACTTATTTCAAAAATCAACATTAATTTCTCCCCCAAAAATAAGAGTTTATCTTTATGTATTAAACTGTATTTCAATAGTTTGAAAGACCTATATAATTTATAGGGCATTAAAAGTCAAGACAAGTTGGTTCGGATCACTTACGATATGGTGGAAATTTATTTATATAATTTGGAAATCAATTGATATAATGCTCTTGGAAAGTATATTGATTAGGAACCGACCGAATATTCGGTTTCGGCCAGTTTCGGCCAAAAAGTAGCCGAAACCTTAGTCTGAAAAGATTGGATGAGACTCGCACGCAAAAAAAAAAGGTCAAATGATGTGCACTTGAGGGAGAAAAAAATTTAGTCTCCCTAAAAAAAAAAGGTAAAATGATTTTCACGGGAGAGGAAAAAAAATTTTCCGCAGGCCGGAAAAAATTTCAAAAAAAAAAAAAAAGTTAAAATGATATGAATTTTTTACAGGAAATACAAGTTTCGGTTTCGGTTACGGTTTCGGCCGAAACTAAGATTGAGGCCGAATATTCGGTTTCGGTTTCGGCTGAAAATCTTGTTTCGGTCGGACCCTAATATGGATATTTGAAAACTGTTTAAAGTCTACCTGACTGGCGATCGATATTTTTTATATTGGCATGAGGATACTTCTACCTATAATACTGTATTAATGTTTTTTTTCTGTCTCTCTATTGTCTCTATTTCTTTTAAAAGGATTATTGAATAATAAATTTTAAAAAATAACAATCCCTTTTATTTTTTAACGGAGAAATACATTCATCTTGTTTTTGTATTTTATTATCTTTCCATTCTCTATCGCCCTCTCTTTAATATACTAGTATTTCCACAACGAGAAGGCTAAAATAGCATCCATTAAAGGGATTTGACTAAAAGCCATAATTGAGATAATTTTGTTGATGGGTCAATGCGAAAACCATCAGGTACAGGATTAAAAGGTGTTAAAACTAACTAGCATCCAAAAGGAAAAACAAAGAGACGGAATTTAGGATTGCTTAAATAGAAATGAGAATTAAATAAACATCTCAAGTAGCTCTAAAATACATACTTTCGCTATACTGTATAAAATATATATCAGGGCCTTAGCAAGATAATTTTTTCGGGGGTAGGGTATATAATTTTTCAAGATTTTGGAGAGGGGGGTTTAGATCCCCATGTCCCTCCTGCCTACGGCCTGAATTGGCAACTAATCTTTTGAATTAAATAGGGATGGGGTCTAAATGGCTTTAGATATGAGGGCAGGTCAATAAGTCCGTGACTTTTTGAATGAAATACAGGTTTTTGATAAAAAATTATTTTATTTTTCAACGTAGTCTCTTTTGAGCTCTATACACTTTGTCCAGCGTTTTTTTTTTTATCCTTTCCAAAAATAAGATTTGTCGAGGACATCAAAATATGTATTT
>JAKCPI010018081.1:0-10393 GCA_023213315.1 Euborellia annulipes | reverse complement strand
TTTCGGCAGCATAGGTCATTTAAGACTTTTGACGATAACCGTTATGAATATATATTATTATTTGGGGTTCAGGCATTTTAATTTAAGCCATTTGGAAAGTTTGGTAATAAATTCATAATCAATATCTTTGTTTATTTAATTAATCTAAGAAAAAAAATTAATTAAAAAGGTTATTTTTTATGTAAAATAAAAAGGTCTAATCTGGTGTGACTGGTCGTACAGCAGATAACTTTCTCTTACTTTTAATTAGGAAAGAGAAAAATATTAATCAAAAAAAAAAAATTGTTGGATTAATTTTCAATTCATTCATTTATTTATTTATTTATTTTTTTTTTTTTAAGAAAAAAAAATTAAATCCTAGCTTTATATAAAAAAAAAAACACTGCCTTTGATATGATGTCATTGGACAGGGGTGGTTGAATATATCGGTCAGGGTGAATCGCGTTGCACTATTATTATTCACTGCCAAAACAAATTCACTTTTAACGGACCGAGCGCACGAGAAAATAAGCAGCAACTGAGAGGCTTTTGCTCTTCTCTGCTTGTCTTGAGAAATGAATTCAAATAATAATTCCCATTGAGAAAAAACAAAGAATATTGCTGTTTGAAGTCAAACAGAAGAATCCCAAAAAGAAAAGTTAAACTAGTCACACTTATTAAATAACAGGGAGTATTACCCAAATATTTCCACCCCTAAACTCACCCCATTTATTAGAAAATAATTCAAAGCAATGATTTTTTAATTTTTTTTCTTTTTTTTAAGTTTTTAAAGTGAAGAAAAATCGAAAATAAATTTTTACGAAATGTCTCTGTTGTTAAAATTTTCCATCACCAATTTACCCTTTCCGGACAAATAATAAACAATAATATGGAATGATTGTAGGTTTCAATCAGTAGGGGATAAAATCCCATTTTATCTTTTAGCCTGGAGACTGGAAAAAGAGGGAAAAGAGAAAGTGCACTGTCATTACGGTTAAACGATTCCAAATTGGCAAAATCTCACAGGATTGGTGACCTAAGCGTGATGAAGCGTCCCTTTAATAGCGATGGACAAGTATTTAAAGAAATTGATTTACTCAAATTCAAACTTCAAAATGATCTCAGTAGCCTAAAAGGGTTTTAAAAAGCCTCTGCGTATGCACCAATACCGGTCGCACAGCTCACAGTGTTTGTGCTTCCACACCTGGGATTATTGTCGACATATAGCCTGTTAGTAAACGTCGGTATTTTAAATTCGGGATATAAAAATTTTATAAACATGGAAAACTATTTGCATTTTACCGCGCCATTTCCTCTTCTTTTCCTACAGAGATACAAGATTAAAGTGTGCTTCACACAATTTTGGGAAACTAAAACTACCATTTGGAAGAGCATATAAAAAAATAATTGGATTTGTGAATTTTTAATCAAAATCATTAGAGCGCGGAAATGTCGAGAAATTAGTATCAAAAAAAACTGAAAAAGTACATTAGTAAAGTACTAGTACTCTTTGGCGCTTTTGTTCAAAAGCTTCGTGTCACGTGCCAGGGGGGGGAGGGGTGCCTAACTTAAATATAAAATTTCAACCTTCTGGTTCTTTTCTTGAGATATTTTGTTCACAGACAGACATAATTCAAAAAAGTACTTAAATAAATTATGTGACCTCACAACGCATTTTGGCAGCTTCAGTTCAATTTCGATTTTTATTTCGATTACATTAACTTTACCTACCCAACTTTCGGTTGTTGGGCAAAGTTAAAAATAAAAATTTCAGATGAGAGTTAGTTTTTTTTTTAACGAAATCATTTTGTAACCCAAATTTTTTTCAAATAGAAAATAACCCATAATAAATTTATTCTGTTCTTTTGCGCATTTATTAATATTCCGTTTCAGGTTGTACAGCAAAAAAAATATGGATTTTGTCAAGACATGGAACTAGATATTCTAAAACGGATGATATCCAAACTTGGACAGAAACATTACCGAAATTAAAAGACAAAATTGTGAAACACGAAGATGGTGAGAATTTTAATTATGAAATTTTATTATAAAAAAAAAAAATTAATCATAATTATATTAAAATTTATTATTTCAAAAATAGATGGAGATCTTTGTAAAGAAGATATCAATCTATTAAAGGATTGGACTCTGAACATGACGGAAGAAGATGTTGAGGAGCTAACGGAACAAGGATATCTTGATTTATTCAATCTTGGGAAAAGATTTCAAGAAAGATTTCCCGAACTCCTTAACTTAGAATATTCACCTGAGAATTATATTGTAAGTAGAGTTGTCATTTATAAATTTGATTGTATAGTTTCAAACTAACTCAAAAATAAACAAAACCAGGGCTGAAAGCTAACAGCTAGTATTTTGTAATGCATAAATTATTTCTGGGTGATTACTGGAAGATAGGCAACACAAATGACCAGCTCACTAATGTAGTTTTTAACCAAGCCTATTCGTACTTATCTAATATCAATATTTCCAATTTAGAAAGTCAAGGAAAAATCACAATTATGAGTTCCAAGCAGGCTTTACTTATTGTTTTCTAAACATTCAGCTATTTATTATTTATTAATCATCTTAAATCTCAAGGATAGAAGTGGCGTTTGTTATATATGTTTACGTCATCATTGAAATTATATCGACGCTCTCAGAAGAAAAGTGTCTAACTCCATTTTTTTTCGAAAATCATTTTTTGTATTTTCTGTTGAAAAACATCATTCTCCTTATGCCCTGAGCTTAATTCAAATTTTTCAGTTCTAAAAAGTTGCCTCACAGTGGCTCTAACAATGACAATGAAAATTCATTTGTTTATATTTACCCTTTTTTGCCCACGGGGGCGTGGTGTAGAGGTTAGCGTGCTAACCTCATATACCAAACGTCGTGGGTTCGGACCCAGGCAGTCCGATGATTTTATTTAAGCCATCTGGATACCAGATGGCTTAAATAAAATGCCTGGACCCTAATATATATAAATTCATAAATAACGGTTATCGTAAATGTCTTAAATGGCCTGAGCTGCCGAAAAGACAGTGTGAATGTGTGTGTGAGTGTGAGTGTGAATGAGAAAAAAGTGCGAATGTTTTTTTAAAAAAAAAAAAAAAAAAATTACCCTTTTTTTAATGACACCTGTATGATTTTGTTTTGATTTTTATCAAAATTAACGAAAATGTTCCTTTTCTTCTTTGATTATTTCAAAAACTATTCAGTTTTCGAAAAAATGTTAAAAAATAAAAACTTTTTAAAATATAGTAATTGATCATAATAAAAGAAAAAAATTGAAAATTTCAAAATTTTTGAAAAAGCTTTTTAAGTAAAGTACTACTTCCAAGTGACGTATTTACTCTAAAAATTGATAGAATTCTACAATTTTAGTGCAAAGAGCATATACCAAATTTCATCGATCTAGCTGCTTTGGTTTTTAAGCAATCGTGTTCATACACACACACACACACACACACAGACATAATGCCAAAAATGTTTTTTTTTGGACTCAGGGAGGTCTAAAACGTGGAGAAACATCAAAATCTCGAAGTCTAAATATTACAATACTTTCTCTATACGAGAAAGTAAAAAAAAAAATAATAATTAGTTTTAATTTCAAAGCTCCGTTTAAAATAAAAATTAGCCGCTTCAGATAATAAAATTGTGAACGAAAAAAATTTAATTGACTAACAATTGTAAGACAAAAGTCAAATGAAAAATCTTAGAGAGAATGAAATTTTTATTTGATTGCATTATTTAAATGAATTGTTTATTTCAGAAACCACCTAAGCCACAAAATTTCAAATCATGTGTTTTTTGTGCTACTGTACAATTTAAAGGTAAATACATCTTTTAGATTATCCCAATAGCATGTTTTTGATTTGGTAAAAAAATATTTGAAAAAGACTAGACCTATACTTATGCTGCAAAACAGTTTTCTTTAGTTTTCCGAAAGTTGAAAAAAGCGTACTTACAAATTAGATGGTTTCTGAAATAAACGATTCAAATATTCTCTCTGCTTTAACGTTTTAATATCAATGTACATGCGATTTTTTTTATCAGAAATAACGATTTGGAAAAAAAAATTGTTTCTTGAGGAGATGATGGTTGCATAAAAAAATCAAAAAAATATATATTTGGAGGGATATAATCATTTTTTTTTCATTAATTATTGTATGGAATTCTCTATTTATTGCTGATAAATAATCTCCACAAAAATCCGTCTAATAGTTTCAGAGTCTATGGTTTACATTCAGATAGACTAATTTTACTTTCTCTTACCTATGTATATATGTAATATATATATAGAGAGAAAGTATTGGATTCATGTCAAAAATTCGATGTCGAGATTTTGATGGATCTTCACGTTTTGAGGTCTCCTGAATCCAAAAAGTGGTTTTCGCGACATGGTCTGTCTGTGGGTGGGTGTGTGTGTGTGTGGGTGGGTGTGTGTGTGTGTGTTCAATTTTAAGCATGAAAGAATTGAGCTAGGAGGTTGAAATTTTATATTTAAGTTAAACACCCCCGGGACCGGAAAAAAGCTTTTTAATCAAAATCGGCCAAAGAGTACTAGTACTTTACTGATGTACTTTTTCAGTTTTTTTCGATTTTCTCAAAATTCGCTCTAACGATTTTGATTAAAATTCAAAAATCAATTATTTTTTAGATGCTCTTTCAAATGTATATTCTCGTTTTGCCCTCAAAATTGTTTGAAGACCACTTTACTCTTGCACTCCATAGAAAAGATAGGAGAAATGGTTGCCATGGTAACAAAATATAAATATTTTCCCATACTTATAAATTTTACATCTGAATTCAAATATTCCCTACTGCCGGGAACTAAATACATGTCGACACAAAAAATCTGGTGTGACAAGCACAGTACACAACTTTCGATTACCGAAGGTGAGAAAGTTGTGTGCTGTGCCCAGTCACACCAGATTTTTGTCTTTTACAGAGGGGGCGGGGAATGGAAAATAAATGGCCGGGAGCCCTCGGGGCATGGCGTAGAGATTAGCGTGCTAACCTCATATACCAAACGTCGCGGGTTCGGACCCCAGGCAGTCCGATGATTTTATTTAAGCCACTTGGATACCAAATGGCTTAAATAAGAATGTCTGGACCTCAAATAAATATAATTATTTATACAACGGTTATCGTCAAAGTCTTAAATGGCCTAAGTTGCCGAAAAGACTGTGTGAATGTGTGTGTGTGTGTGTGAGTGTGAATGAGAAAAAAAGTGTAAATGTTTAAAAAAAAAAAAAAAAAAAAAAAAAATGGCCGGGGCTTTTGAGTTCCATTTTAAATAAATTTTTAATGAAAAAAAAATCGGCCAAGTAGTTTAGTAATAGGAGTCTATTCGCAGTGGCGTAGCGAGGGAGGGGCAAGGGGGTCATCATGCTCCGGGAGCTACTCACAAAGGGGCGCCAAATGGTTCGCAAAACAAAAAATTGCTGGATTATTTTTATTTATATTATAATTGAATTCTGGAAAATATATTTTAAATTTAGTGCCAGTGTAATATAATAATTTTGTATATTTTACATATAATATTATATGATTATGAGGGGGGGGGGGGCGCTAAAAAGATATTGTGCCCCGGGCGCGAGTAAGCCACTGTCTATGCGTTACAAACAGACAGACAGATAGATCGACAAACAGACAGACTTTCTTTTATATAATAGTATAGATATAGATATATTTTTTTTTTTTTTTTTTTTTTTTACCCCACACTCACACACACACCCACCCCCCCACCCCCCTTCCACCACTCTATTTTAATTATATATAAAATATTGTGGTATTTTATCTTCCACAAAAAAAAAAATAAAAAACTGCCCGGGTCCACACCTCCAAAACCGGGGGAAGGGGGAAGGCCCCCCCCCACCCCCGACCCGGGGGGGGGGTTGGTTTGAAAAATATATAAATATAAACAATAAAGGGACAATAGCGTACTCTCGTAGCGTAGTAATGAAACCTGGTGTGAGTCGCCGGTGACGTCACGGCTTGTAACGCAACATGCGGATAGAGGCCAAAAAATTTGAAACGACGTAATAAAAGTTTCACTTTAAAAAAATAAAATTGAAATTATTTTCATTCCATTTTTACTTTCTCTTACCCTATATTTAATCAGTAAATTCCATAAAAGAAGATATTAGAAAATCTTTATTTTCTAAAGTAAAATTGAAGTTATTTATATTACTTTTTATTATAATAAGGAAGTATAATTAGACTTTTCATAAAATAAAAATTAAGAGAGAGATGTAATAAAAAAAGAAATTTGCAAACGCCTAATTCGTTAATCCTTAACTCTTAAAAGTAGGCTATATACTAAACATAGATTTTATTAATGATATGATCTGGGTTTTTATTCTCTTACTCACCCTCGAAAGATTAGGCAAATTAGCAATGACCCTTTATAGTTAGTTCCATAAGCATCGATCACTTTGTGGGGGGACTTATAAGTGCTTAAAGGGACATTTGCTTAATTAAGGTGGATCCATCTTGGTAACTATTTCGATTCGAATGAGAATCCGGGAGCAAAAACGAGTCATTTTGATGGATGGTTGGATTTTATTATGCGATCCAGATAAATTATTTGATCTGAGATTAGAGATGTAACTAGTTAGGGATTTATTAGTAAATCAGTTAAATTAAAAAACAAATTTGATAAAACAAGCCCAAAATAGAAAAAGCTTTAATAATTTTCGAGATCTATATCAGTGGTTTCCAAACTTTATGTTAACACGCCTCCCTTAAAAATATTTAATCTCATGACGCCTCCCCCCCCCCCCTCCCATTTTATAAAATAATACAAAAACAAAAATTTTTAAAGCTAAAAAATATAAATTTATATAAAAATATTTTTTCTATTTATTCTTATTTATATTAAAACTAGCAATCATTTGGAAAATTGGTCTTGGTGGCCAATATTCGCGCCTCCCCTTATTAGACAAGTCCGCACCTCCCTAGGGAGGCGCGCCTCACAGTTTAGAAAACGCTGGTATAAGGGTATTTTATGGCTGGTGGAATTTGAATCAGGAATGAAAGAAGAAAACGCAACCAGAATTTTTTTTTAAAAATATATTTTAACAGCTTACCTTTCGGCCGTGGTCAAAGCCATCCTCGGATGACCATTAACAGATCCGAGGATGGCTTTGACCAAAGCCGAAACGTCAGCTGTTAAAATATTATTTTTAAAGAAAAATTCTGGATGCGTTTTCTTCTAACTTTCATTCCTGAAGAAAAATATTTTTCTCAAATCTTATTTTCACGCCCTAGGGGGGGGTGCCTATCTTAAATATAAAATTACAACCTCCTAGCTCAATTCCTTCATGCTTTAAATTGAACCCAACAGACAGAACATGTCGCGTAAACCATTTTTTTGGATTCAGGGGACCTCAAAACGTGTATATCCATCAAAGTCTCGACATCGAATTTTTGATATGAATCCAATACTTTCTCTCTATATATATATGTATATTAACCTACTACATATAGGTAAGAGAAAGTAAAAATTCAAATCCGAATTGGGATTAGTTCTATATACAAAAAGATGCGGTAACTCACCCCAGTAAAATTATAAGTGGACTAATCAAATCTTACTTTTCTACCTAATGAAAAAAATCCCTACAAAATTCTGCAAGGGATTCGATGGGTTCCTAAGTTACCCAGTGTTATTATTATCTGTTTATGAGAATTTCGAAATCTTCAAAAATTAATTCCGCCCCAGTAACAAGAAATTTTAGAATGACATTAAAATGTTTCTACCCCACTATGCTATTTGCTAAATATTGAATATAAATTTTAAATCAAACGGATTGCACTTATTTTTTTAGTAAAAGTATTAAAAAACATTAATATCTTTGTGCATTATAGGGGATGAGAATAAATAATATTCTCATAAGAACAGCCTTAGAAGTTGAAGACCTAGAAGAATATCTGAAAAAAATATGCTCCAGATTCAACAAAAAAATAATCAATCATAAAAATCCACTCATAAGAGAAATACAAGAAACGTAGGCCCAAGTACAATAAAAACTTAATGTAATAGAAATATATTCTTTCCTGTTGTTTTTTTTTTTCGCTTTCATATTCGTTTTGAATAAAAAATCCGAAGGTTTTTTACAGTTTTCCTTCAAGAAAAAAGAAGATTAGAGAAAAATCAGGAAGAAAGAAAAAAGAAAAGCAAGAGTGGTGAAATGGGGAACCATGAGGCCGCTGAAAAAATGTAAAAATACATTGTCATTGTACATTTATGTATTGAAAATAAGATAAAATAAATATTATTATTATTATTATTATTATAAGGGGATGGAGCATCAACCCCCCTGGTTAATGCCTTCATACCTCCCCCCTCTTTAAGGAAATGCGAGCCTTCACCGCGAAATCACTCTCAAAATAATATGAATACATTTATAAAAAAAGTAATAATTATTTTAATTTTTATTTTATTTTGTAATTATTTTATTTTAATTTTCAACCCTTAATACACCCCTGTGTAAAAGTATATTAAGAAAATTTGGTTAACAAAAATATAGACCATATAGAAAGAATATAATATAATATAATTTATGGTAAATAATGGTGACTTAAGAAAAGATTTTAAAAAAATGCCCTCAGGCTTGGTGTAGTTGGTCGCGTCCCTACCTTCTATACCGAACGTCGGGGGTTCGGATCCCTGGCAGTCCCACGAAAAGACTGTTGAATGTGTGTGAGAGTGTGAATGAGAAAAAAAGGTGTTTAAAAAAAAATAAAAAATAAAAAACTAATTTTTTTTCAATGAACCTACACTCCCCCTCTCCCTTTCAACAGCTTATAATCTCCCTCAACCCTTAGTGAAATACAAAATATTTAATTTCATATTCAAAAGAATCGTTTTTCGCAGTCAAATTATTTGTTTCTGTCATTTTTTTTTTTTTTTTTTTTTTTCAAAGATAAAATGCATAATAATTACCTTTAGTAAGGAGGGTGTGCTGGTTGAGGCCAGGGTGGATTACACTATATTAATTATTCACTTTGATTCACTTTAAACACAATTAAAAAACAGAGCAGCTCTTCGCGCCTGCCGCGCGGCAACGCACTCGACTCGACTGATCGAGAGAGAGACTTGTTTTTCTTTCTATAGGAATAAATAGATAAAAATAACAATTCCCTTTTTATTAAAAGTAAAAAAATACCTTTTACTCTAATCTAACTATATTTAGAGATGGAAAAAAATGTCAACAAGTGATTTGGAATATTCCAAGGCCTTTCTTAAATAATCAACCCTTCATCCCCCCTAATCAAAATAATAATCAACGCTATTTTTTGAATATTTGAATGTTTTCTGTTTATTTGGCTTCGATTTAGTTAAAATAAATTTAAAAAACATTTTTTCCAATTTTTTACCCCCTTATCCAATCCTAATAAATAAAATAATTAACAATGCTATCGCCTTCGGCGAGCTTCGCGTCCATAGTCAGAAAAAAATTAAAATCCTGAAAAACTTCCCTGGATCCGCCTTTGGGTTTTACACATAGTATAATTTTCTAGAATGAGCCTTACTTTAGGCCAGTGGTTTCCTCCAAACTTTTTGTTACTACGCCTCCCTTAAAAATATTTAATCGTATGACGCCTCCTCCGCTCCTCCCCCCCCCCCACACACACACAGATTTAATAAAATAACTCAAAACACAAAAATTTTTAATACTAAAAAAAATATAAATATATATAAAAATATTTTTTTTATTTATTCATATTAATTTTAATTAAAAACTCCGTCCCAGAATCTTCTAAATTATTTTATTATTTTATTTATAAAACTAGCAATAATTTGAAAAAATTGATCTTGGTGGCCAATATTCGCGCCTCCCCTTAGACTAGTCCGCGCCTCCCTAGGGAGGCGCGCCTCACAGTTTGGAAAACGCTGATCTATATAATGAATGAATAAGTCGAGACTTTGATTTATATACACGTTTTGAGGTCGCCTGGATCCAAAAAAATGGTTTTCGCAACATGGTCTGTGTGTCTGTGAACAAAATATCTCAAGAACGAAAAGAGCTAGGAGGTTGAAATTTTATATTTTTATATTTAACTAAGGCACCTCCTCCTGGGACTAAAGAGTACCAGTACTTTACTGTTGTACTTATTCAGTTTTTTTTTCGATTTTCTAAAAATTCGCCCTAAAGATTTTGATTAAAATTCAAAAATCAATTATTTCTCTCATTTTACCCTCAAAATTGTTGGAAGCACACTTTACTCATACTTTAATAGGAAAGATAGGATAGAAATGGTTCCCATGGCGACAAAATACATTATATATTTTCCCATATTTATAAATTTTACATCTTAAATTCAAATGTACCGTACGGTTGGAAACTAAATAGACTATATGTAGACACGAAAAATCTGGTGTGACAAGCACAGATAAAGTTGTGTTCTG
>JAKCPI010018080.1:0-17145 GCA_023213315.1 Euborellia annulipes | reverse complement strand
ACGCTAACGCCTACACCAAGCCCGAGGACACAGGTCTTCATTTCTATTATTGAGTTATATTCATTAACGAGATAACGACAAAAAAAAAATACCTCTACTTTGCTTATCTAATTGTTTTCCTTAATCATTCTTTTCAAAAACAAAATAATCTCTCGTGTTTTCAAGTGCTCAAAAATAAATCTGATTAGGGAGGAAGAGCGAGATATATAGAGTTATGATAATCATTTGAGACGTCTCACGTCTCTTTCCTCTTCATCTATTTATTTTCACAGATGTTTTGCAGTCCTTTAAATCAGAGCACCCTCGTTGCGTGCCAGAAGGGCTTAAGAGGGGATTAAGATATTTGTCTCCAAATTGTAGTGGCACAAGCTTAATAATCATACCCATTCAAAGCGAAGCACCCATTCGTTTTATTTAATAATTAAACGAGGTGATAATTCACTCGAGACAACGAGAAAATAAGGGAAAAAGAAAATAGTTTTCGAATCGCGGGATAGCAAGTTTTTAATTAAAGTTATTGTAGTCTCTTAAAACGAATTAGTAGAATTTTTAATTATTCAAACAGTAGGTAAGTAAATTACATCAAATTTAGTCATTTTGAGTAGAATCTACTAATATATTTAGTAAATTTATTGGTTACTTTTAGATTAGTTATTTTTTACTAATTCAAAAAGTAGTTCATTCAATTCCGGCTGTCTGAGAAGCCAACATGGCCGACCAGCTGTTTGATCGGTCCCTTAATAAAGACATTTTTAGCAATATAAGGCTTTATTTAAGTAATAATAATACAAATAAATAATAATATTGAGATAACTTGTATTTTTTGTTAAAAATTGCAGGAAATATATGTTAAGTCAAAACAAATAGATTCCAATTTTTTTTAAATTAATAAAATATCGTTTTTTTAAATAGTCAATTAAGAAATATTTTTACTTAAAATTTAGTAAATATATTTCTTGCTATAACGATAATTAGTTTTATTAAGTTTATTTAGAAATAAATTGCTGGGAAGGAATATATTAATAGTAACATTCAAGTAAAAAACATTGTTAACATCAGCGACATACTTATATACCAAATAACAGAGAAGTAAGAGTAAGTCAATTTTATGTGGGTTCGGCTAGAACTCGAGTCAGTAAACCTCAGTTAGGTCCCGATGTCATCGCACCTTATTTCATATATCTTAAACTTTTCTTTTTTTTGGTCATTATTTTTTTTTTTTAATTCACTTATTCAATTAGTGAATTTTTCATATTAATAATTTTTATTAATTGCAAAAAGTGGATATCCACTATTTACGGGTGGTCTACTTTGCACATCTTAAAAAAGTGACTATTCACTATGAATTAGTAGTTTTTTACTAATTAGTTTTTAAAGAGTATAGGCCTATCTCAAAAATATGAATTGAAAAGATTAAACTTGCTCTTTTATGAAAAAATTTAATATTTCATATTATTAATAAATACTCTTGTAAAGGCGAAACATAAAAGACGGCGGATGTTTTTTTAAGCTTAGGGCGAGTCGTGTGTATGTGAATTTGTTGCTTCTCTCTTGAAGCTCATCAAATTTTATTTAGAGCTTTAAAAAATAAATAGAAGGGATAAGGCGAGGCGAACTGCCCGGGGCAAATTCGAAAAAGGGTAATAATCAATAGATAGCAAGCACCGAGGCGGATATCTCCTTTAAGGATATCGAGCCAAAGGGGGCGGGTTTTCTTAGACAGCATCATCCCTCCTCAGACAAAGTACTACACCTCGTCATTATACACCCCGCACGTGCTAATTGACACCCCCGTTTAGGGCGAGTCTCTTTAGAACATCGAGATTTTTCTTGCCTAGAGCTTGGTAATAACAGTCTAGAAATTAAGTAGCCAAGGATGCATGCTATTAATTATCTCATTTATTTTTTATTTTGCTTCTATTCTTTTCTATTTCAAAACTCGTTTCATAATCAAAGGATGATCCCCTAATTAGGGATGACAATTTATTTAAAGCATTTATTATTTTTTTATTTCAATTTTGGAATTGAGGAGGAAGTAGTAAAAATAAAAAGAAATATAAACTACACTTATTCATTTAGTTTCTAGATCGTTTGTAGGCCTTTTTATTAAATTTTTTTTGAAAATAACACAAATTTAAGAACAGTTTTTTTCGTGCAAATTAGTTAACTTTGCTAAGCAGGCGTGTGCAATGCGCACACGTGCGGTTTTCTGGGGAGCGCCGATATGGGAAAAATAGTAGTATTAGACCTAAAACTTCAATATTCATACCAAGTGAATATATCAATTAAAATAGATCAATTTCTAATTTATCTTTTAGCCCTCGTGTTAAAGAAATTTATTATAACAATAATCTAAAATTGTATCAATATCTAATTCAAAGGGAGAAATTATTTTTTTTTTTTTAAGGTCTTTTTCGACATCTAAGGCCATTTAGACCCCATCCCTATTTATTTCAAATGATTTGTAGTCAAATCAAATGAAATAAATTTTTCTCGCTTGCGGGAAGCGAACCCTGGACTCCGGTGCGAGAGGCTAATGTCTTCCCACTGAGCCACGGCCTCCCGGGCTGAAAGTATTTTGCGATTAAAAGAAAGAAGAAATGCTGAGTGTTCTGGTTCCCCAGGCAGCGAAGCTTTTGTTATCGAATAATTTAAAAATCTGGTGTGACTGGCGCATAGCACACAACTTTCTCTTACCTTCGGTAATCGAAAGTTGTGTACTGTGCTTGTCACACCAGATTTTTTGTGTCGACATGTATTTAGTTCCCGACAGTACGGAACATTTGAATTCAGATGTAAAATTTATAAGTATGGGAAAATATTTATATTTTGTTACCATGGCAACCATTTCTCCTATCTTCCCTATGAAATACAAGAGTAAAGTGGTCTTCAGAAGATTTCAATCGCAAAATGAGAATATACATTTTAAAGAGCATCTAAAAAATAATTGATTTTTGAATTTTAAAAAAAATCGTTGGAGCAAATTTTGAGAAAATCGAAAAAAACTGAAAAAGTACATCAGTAAAGTACTAGTAATCTTTGGCCGATTTTGATTAAAAGCTTATTTTTCCGGTCCCGGGAGGTGTTTAAGTTAAATATAGAATTTCAACCTCGTAGCTCAATTCCTTCATGCTTAAAATTGAACACACACCCACCCACCCACAGACAGACCATGTCGCGAAAACCACTTTTTTGGATTCAGGGGACCTCAAAACGTGAAGATCCATCAAAATCTCGACATCGAATTTTTGACATGAATCCAATACTTTCTCTCTATATATATATTACATATATACATAGGTAAGAGAAAGTAAAAAGCCTATAATAATAATTTAAAATTTTGGTATAAAGGAGAGATGACTATTACGAGAAAAAAAATTCATCATTTGATGAAAGAGCTAAGGTATTCGACGATCATTTCTTCAAAAAGATTTTTTATATATACGTAATTATAGCTGAAATTATTTTCGTAGAAGACCCATGAGAGTCGATTTAAAGCTCATTTATGTCTCTTCTAAGTCCTCTTAATTACGCGAGTTAATTATCTTAATAATGCCAGGAGTTGTTCTTAAGTAAACAATATATGTTGATAGAGAATGCAACTGTAATTTCATCTATTTAATGTCATATAGAGAGATCTATTTTAAGCAGCTATTGTAATCTAATACTGATTTGATTATATCAATAAACATGGTTTTACTATAAAAGCTTTCAAGATTATTGTGAAATAAATATTTGAATTGATGTGTAAATTTTGTATAATAAATTTTATAGTCAGTCAAATGATACAAAAAAGGCCTAAATTCGCAAAACGCGATGTAACGCATTTTTGGATGTTATTTGGACCCCTTAGTGTGAAACTACATTTTGCAAGCAAAAAAAAAAGTTCCGATTCTCACGTAATATGTGAAAAACTGCAAAATTTTCGGACTTTTTTCAGTTTTTGCAGTTCAATTCAAAAACTATGGCCTTTTCGAAATAAGTTGATTCTACCATTTTGAAAGTATATTAAATTTGAAACAATTCAAGCTAACCCACAGTTGCATATCTCTAATGGTTTTTGAGATATGATGAATGAAAAAAATAAAATAAAAAAAAAGATTTTTAAAAAAATGCTTTTATTTAAATTGAACTAAAAAGAGAGAAATAAGAAAGAAATAATTTAATTGTTCTTGTTAAAATTTTTTAATATTTGACTTAAAATAAAAGCGTGGGGCGCTTCGAAGTGATTCCGAGGCTCGCGCCCCACGCTTTTATTTTAAGTCATAAATATTAAAAAATTTTAACAAGAACAATTAAATTATTTCTCTCTTATTTCTCTCTTTTTAGTTCAATTTAAATAAAAGCATTTTTTTAAAATCTTTTTTTTTATTTTATTTTTATTTTAAGCTTTTAGTCTTTTAGTCTTATCAAAAATCATCAATATGATAAAGTACCACATTAGTTTGGCCTGTATTGATTTGGTTCAATTGAAAAATTATTCATTATCATAAAAAAATGACTCGTAAATATCAAAATTCAAAACTATAGTTAATAGGGCCTTATTTGCGTGAGGCTTCAAATAAAGTACCACATTAGTTTGGTCTATTTTGATCAAAACCACCATATAGTGGCGTCATCAAAAATGACTCTTAAGTATTACATTTCACACCTCTAGCCCATCGGGAAGTCTTTTGAAATTACATTAATTCGCGAAGGGTTTCAAATAAAGTACCACATTAGTTTGGTCTATTTTGATCAAAACCACCATATAGTGGCGTCATCAAAAATGACTCTTAAGTATTACATTTCACACCTCTAGCCCATCGGGAAGTCTTTTGAAATTACATTAATTCGCGAAGGGTTTCAAATAAAGTACCACATTAGTTTGGTCTATTTTGATCAAAACCACCATATAGTGGCGTCATCAAAAATGACTCTTAAGTATTACATTTCACACCTCTAGCCCATCGGGAAGTCTTTTGAAATTACATTAATTCGCGAAGGGTTTCAAATAAAGTACCACATTAGTTTGGTCTATTTTGATCAAAACCACCATATAGTGGCGTCATCAAAAATGACTCTTAAGTATTACATTTCACACCTCTAGCCCATCGGGAAGTCTTTTGAAATTACATTAATTCGCGAAGGGTTTCAAATAAAGTACCACATTAGTTTGGTCTATTTTGATCAAAACCACCATATAGTGGCGTCATCAAAAATGACTCTTAAGTATTACATTTCACACCTCTAGCCCATCGGGAAGTCTTTTGAAATTACATTAATTCACGAAGGGTTTCAAATAAAGTACCACATTAGTTTGGTCCATTTTGGTAAAAACCAAACTCACAATTTGCGTCATCAAAAATGACTCTTAAATATCAAATTTCACACCTCTAGCTCATCGGGAAGTGTCCTTAACAAAGCCATAAAGTTGGTGACCTTGAAAGAGTAAGTTAAATAAAAGCATTTAAAAATGTACAAGATTTTCACTTTTTCATTTAAGTGCAGTACGGGGTCACTAACCCTTATTGTTCTCTTGTGATATTATCAACAAACAGGAAAAATTGTAACATTTCCGAAAAGCATGTAGATTTTTCAATCATCATATCTAAAAAACTATTACAGAGCTGTGGGGGTCCTGGCACATTTATTTATACCATTTGGTAACAAATGAAAAATGGCTGAAAATGGGGGTCCTGGCACATTTATTTATACCATTTGGTAACCAAATGATTTAAATAAATATAGAAAATTTAATCAAGCAGGTAGTTACAACAATTATAGAAAAGAGACAACCTTTCGGTTGAACTAGTCGACAAGATTTTCTTCACCAAGAAATCTGATTAGTGAACCTAGTGTATTTTTTCATTCCGAATTCAGATATCATTTCAGTTTTGCCCCATCAGGCACAGTTTTAGAGATATAGAGAAAAATAAATTTTAAAAGAAAATGTCCTCTAATACGGCTCTTATGTAGAATGTTCAAAATATTTTTAAGGCGACACCCAGTAGGTATATGCAGATATTTATAATACATATAAATTTTAAGTTTTTTGTTCAAGGGCTCACATCTTGTGGATACGTGGATGGCGACCACGAGCTACCCGAGCTGGGACTGGCAGTCCTTCTATTCTTTACATGTCTGTCCCTTCCTTCTATATTTTCAACTGGCGTCAGACCGTGCGACGTGCTGGCCTGTTCTATTTCTTCCGATAATCTCAAAAAACCCATTATGCCGATCCCGTTATTCATTTGAATGTAAACAAAAATTGTTTTTGAAGAGGAAGCAAAAGAGAAGATTTCACGATTTGAATTCGTCAAGGTTACCAACATATTTCAGACAACTCAAATCAGAGACGACAGACAAATAAATGGATGTGAGCTTTTAAAAGAAGTACCTTTTCCAATTGAGTTCATTTCCAGAATTAAATCAAGAGCGTGACTTAAAAATTGCTAATAAGAAATAATAATTTTCCTCTACATGGCAAGAGATTAAAAAAAAAAAATACTTTGGAAGAAGCAGAGGATCCTCCCTATTGTCTGTGACCTGACCTGGGATCGATCCCTTCCACATCCACTTGAAAGACAGCTTTGATAATGGCGCTAACGAGAGATAAAGAGAACTCCTAAGTTGGCGATATCCCTGACAATCAGCTAACGCTGCCTTTCTGAAAAATTGCTTCCTTTCTAGGAAAAGGACCAGACGTGGCCATAATCTAAGTATTTATTTAAATAAAATATTATTCCTTCCAAATGAAGCGTATCTGTGTTCTCTGGGCTATAGAACAAATTCACTATGAGGCAGGTCATGCATGTTTCATCACAAGAACGAGAATCGAAGGGTGTTTCATGGGCCTTATCCAACATAATATATTAGATTGTACGCCTTTCCCCACTTTACTGGAAATATAATTGTTTCAACTTTTATTTTCGGTAACTTTGAAGAATTGATTTCTATTTTCGGTGCATATCAAATTTTTTTTCTCTTAAAATATATATAGAGTAGTAAAAGGGAGAATCATGTTCAAATTAGTGAGCAGAATAGGGCAGGGTTATTTAAATAAATGCCAAAATAGAGATGATCTGACATAAATATCTATTATAAGAAAAGGATTTCATATATATATATATATATATATATATATATAGGCTTAACATATAATTTCTATTTTTGTTGCTTTAAAAAAATTGTCTTTATTACTAGATATACGATAGAGAGTGTCAATATTAGAGCATGCTGTTTCTCATGTGATTATTTCGTTGTTTTTTTATTATTATTTTTTTTTTAAATATAAATAAAAATGTTTAAAGGAAACTTTTGTGCATTAATATTGACATTATATCTAGAATAAATTATTAATAGTAAATATTTGATTCACAAGATTGAAAGAATAAAATGATTAGCTATATATATAGCCTACATCACTGTAAAGACAAATTTTTCTCAAATTCATTATTTAGTACATGTCAAATTAGAAAATGATATTTTAGTATAATTTGTATTCATAAAGCATCTTCTTTTAAACATAATAAATAGTCAATCATGGAAAAATGATTGACTTTTTTTTAACTCTGAAGATATTAAGAATGTATTATTTTGATTATATTAAATCGATAAATGAATAACTCATTAAGTATCATATTTAGGTTCATCTTCGAAGGAAGAGTCTGATTGCGTATGCTCGCTATTCACTCTCCATGAGGTGACCCTTCATCTGAAGTTCAGCCAAAAAATGCCATAATGTTATTAAAAAAAATATAATAAAGTAAAAAAGTATCTATCTGTAGATCTGTCATATTGTTTATTATCAATGCATATCGATTAACTTGGAAATTCTTTGTTTGAAAGGAAGCAAATGTATAAAAAAGGAAAATATTCCTCAGATTGACGTTTGGCATAAAAATAAATTTTATTACAATTTAATTTTACTCCCACAAAGGAAAAGAGAATAAATATACCAGGTATGATTTAAAATAAGATGAATTAAATAATAGAATATTAATTATAAATGGATAAAATTGATTATTTTTACCATGTGATTGCTTGTGTTGATTCTCGCCAAAGTAGGCCGAAATGATGATTGAATTCAAGCACACACTCACTTGCACATATTTAAAAACACATTAAAACACTTTAAGCGATTGAAACTAATTTCTAATTTTATATTAAATTAATAACACTTTCGCATTGAATTGAACGCGACGGAGCAAACAAAACGTTTGACAGCAGCGAGATGGTGGGCGCCTTGCCTTGCCTTGTCAACCACGCGAGTCAAAATAAAGATTAAAAATATAATATTTAATATTGTATTATTTATTTAAAAATAAATATTTTAAATAAATTATTTATATTTTTTTTATTTATAATTAAATCCGACTTTGAATTATTATTTATCCTATTTAATTTATTTTTTACTGTTTTTAAGACCAACGATTTGACCGCGTCAAATTCAAATAATATTAAAAAAATTAGAGATTAAATCATATGGATATCAAAGAATATAAATAAATGTCTGCATGATAATTATATAAATATCAATATAAAAAATCTGGTGTGACTCGTCCACACCAGACAACTTTCTCTTACCAAAAATAAGAGAAAGTTGTGTTCTCTCACCAGATTTTTTGTGTCAACATATATTTAGTTTCCGCCGATATATTAGAATTCAAGATAGGAATTTATAAAAATGGGAAAATATTTATATCTTGTTAACATGGCAACCATTTATCCTATCTTAAATATGAAGTACAAAAGTAAAGTGTGCTTGAAAAGATTTTAATAGAATATTCATTTTAAAGGCCATCTAAAAAATTATTGATCTTTGAATTTTTTTAATCAAAATCGTTGGAGCAAATTAAGAGAAAATCGAAAATAAGTGAAAAAGTTCATCAGTAAAGTACTAGTAAGTACTCTTTGACCGATTTTGTTCAAAAGCTTCGTGTCACGTCCCAGGGGGGTGATTAACTTAAATATAAAATTTCAACCTCCTAGCTCTTTTCGGTCTTGAGATATTTTGTTCACAAACAGACAGATACACAGACAGACCATGTTGCGAAAACCACTATTTTGGATTCAGGGACCTCAAAAGGTATATATTCATCAAAATCTCGGCATCGAATTTTTGACATGAATTCAATACCGTACTTGAATATATATATAATAGGCCCTATATGTATATTAACATATACATAGGCTTATAGGTAAGAGAATGTAAAAAAAAAAAAAATTAAATAGTCTTTTTGATAGAAATATAAATATGGTAAAAGATCTATTAGGGGTGTCCAAAGTTGAAAAAAACTGACAAAATTCGATTTTCTAAAGTTTTAGCCGCTTTATCACCTCCAATAGGATTGAAACTTAATATTTCTATGTATTTCTTTTTAAGGGGTAAAGCCAGAAAATTCAAAATAAGAGTCGCTCCAGAGCTCATTTTCTAATAAAATATAATTTTCTCTAAATCTCTAAAACTAAATTTGATGGAGCGAAACTTAAGGTATTTTTGGAATTAGGGCATCCTATATACCCAGGGATTGTTCAAAACACCCCGTCAAATTACACAGGCTACAGAAGAGGGTTTTAGCAGGTATGAGCAAATTGATTAAATTTAGTTGGCATTTTTGGCCTTCCCCCTAAAAATCTCTTCGCTACGCCCTTAAGGGCGTTCAAAACATGTATATCCATCAAAATCTGGCCACAACAAAAGCAGGCCATATGGGTCCAATTTGGAAAATTTCAATCATGGGTAACTTCCTTATTTCAAATGGAACATGCTACTTTTTTTATGCCATGGGACGTAGAATTTAATTACCTTTCAGATGATATAAGGTTGTCTATATCTATCTTTGGTAGTTTTATTTTAATTCCAAAATATCTGATTAATTTGACTTACCAATGGAGAAAACAATTAAAAAACAATCCGAACGCAAAACAAAATTGTAATAAATGGAAAAGATATGCTAAAAATTCGAAAATCTATTTAAATTTCCTTTAAAATCATTTATTTGAACTCATAGGCGTAGCCAGAAATTTTTGATGGGGGGGGGGTTTAGGATTATTTCTCCCCCCCCTCCCCGACTAATGGGGCAGTATAAGGCGTCTAATGAAATATATGTCTAGCCACTTACCCCACCTTCGCTTCGCCACCCCCTGGACCCCCCTCCGAGGTGGCTCGGGCCCGCCCTTTCTAAATTAAGTGCCGCAATTTTTCAATCAACTCGTAACAGGCAATAAAAAATGCAACTCTTAATTTTATGTATATGGGCTTAAAATACGAAGGTGTTCATCTATCTGTTTCTCTTGACCAGAGTCCCATCTCAGATCTCTATAAGTAAAAAAAATAAAAAATTTATTTATATAATAATTTTTATTATTTTTCATTTGCGAGATTTAATCAATTTTAAGCGGCTTTAATTTTTTATAAAGCATAACAAAAATCAATTCTTTTCAATTGAAAAATTCTGAATTTTCTCGAATTTTTTGCGTTTTATTTGAATTTTTTTTTTTTTTTAAGCTAAACAAAATTATTATATTTTACTTTCTCTTACCCTATATATGAAATATATAGAGAGAGAAAGTGTTTTGTATTATAGAGCTTAAATATCTAGTCATGGCTTGGGTCCAATGGGGGGGGGGGGGGTTGAACCCCCCAAAACCCCCCCCGTGGCTACGCCTATGTTTGAACTCCTCAAAGAAGTCCCACTTGCTCAAATTAGGGTTATGATTTTTCAACAAGATGGCGCACCTCCTAACCTGAACTTAACCCTAATTTCTTTTTTCGAGAAGTTCAAATAAATGGTTTTAAAAAAAATTTAAATAGATTTTCGAATATTTAGCAATATCTTTTCCATTTATTATTGCAATACAATTTTATTTTGCATTTGGATTGTTATTTTAATTTTTTTCTCCATTCGTAAGCCAAATTATTCAGATATTTTGGAATAAAAATAAACTACCAAAGATAGATATAGACAACCTTATATCATCTGAAAGGTAATTAAATTCTATGTCCCATGGCATAAAAAAAGTAGCATGTTCCATTTGAAATAAGGAAGTTATCCATGATTGAAATTTTCCAAATTGGCATAGCCATATCTCCCAACACAAGAATAATTCCGGGTTACCCATATGGCCTGCATTAGTCCATTTCATGGTTAGTAATATCCCAAAAGAACAGTCCCCTTAGTTTTATGGTTCGCGCGATATTCCAATTTTTTTCAGGCAGCAGTTTTTTCACAAAAACCCAATTTGCGGCTAAACGGTTTGTTTTAGAATGCATTGCATGACATAAAGTCATAATAAAATTGGCCGTAGAATCCAAATATGCAATAATATACAGTGCGTTCCATTTAAAAAAACATAACTTTGATCTGGACCACCCTGTATAAAAAGTGCAATTGGAACAAAAATATTTTTAATTTGTAGCCCTAAAGGCCCCACATTATGTGCGATCAACAAATTTTAAAAATGTCCGTTAATAAGCCCACAATCTTCCGTCCACGCACTATTGGCCCACCCGGTATATGTTTCATAGAAGCCTATAGGGTAAGAGAAAATAAAAACAATTATTTCAATCGTTTTATTCCTTATTGAATTTTTTATGCCAAAAAAAGGGAGGAAACAATGAGAGAACAAGATAATATATGTAACTGTTCTGCACACCTGTTTATATAACAATATAATAAAATATGAAGTAATAAATAAAAGGAGTGTTCCACTTTATTGTTTAATATTATAGTTGTTAAATAATGTCTGCGATATTAATAAAGCTTATAATCAAAAGTGTATTAAGAGATGAAATTGGTGAGTGCAAATAAATCCCCGGATTATAGCATTAGCGAATATATACAGTATTTAATGCAAATGAAGACAATTGATACTTTAAAGCAAAAATATATCTATACAATATTATCAATAGAATTATCAATTTTTTTAGTCTATTTGTCTCTATAACTATTGAAATATACTGCTACTGTAATCGATTTCTCTAATTTCGAACATCAACAGCAATTTCTCTCCGAATAATAATAGAATTTTATTAGATGAAACACATGGCAAATCCCTTAGATTTCGAAGTTATCGTGTTCGCAAAAGACCACATTAGATTTAAGCTATTAAACGTAGGCTCTAGTGGAAACATAATGTATTTAAGAGGAATTCAAAACACTAGGTTTTAATGATTTATTAAAAATTAACATTTTCAACACTTTGATACTCATGTGGGAAATCACTTAGGAATATTACACAAGAGTGTTAAAAATTGTAATTTTTAATAAATCATTGAAAAGAGAACTATCAAAATTTAGAGGCCGAAATAAAGAGATAGGGCTACACGAGAAAGTAAAAAGTGAAGTGAATGTTGAGGGACTGATTAGGAAAGAGGCCGCCACACGCGGGTCCATGCTTGGTATTGTATGTGAGGTTCCGAATTGAAAAAAAAAAAAAAATTAAATATCAATGAGACAAGCCCGGGTGGCGCGCAGCTAGTCATTTTTCATTAATTTTCCCATTGAGAAGCTATATTTTGAAGTTTATTTAGATCTTATTAAAAAAATTCTAATTGAGTTGCAATTCCGTGGATTGCATGTCCCCCCCTTTTTTTCCCTTTTGGGGGCTTTCTTCCCCTCAGCATTTTTATAAGGGGGGGAAAAAGATGTATTTATTTCCTCCCATGTGGAGGTTGGTTTCGTTTGGGGAGATCTTAAAAGAAGGGGGGTTGTTATATATATATAAATTTTTTATATATATAAAAAGGGGGGGCCTTTTCTCTTTTTTGTTTATTTTATCCCACAAGCCAAATTTAATTTTTGGTCTCAGTGGACCTCGAAACTTGTATTTCCATTAAAATCTCGAAATTTTGACATGAATCCAATACATGTATGTAGTTGGGAAAATTAATAAATACTTGAAAATTTTTTTAGAATAAAATAAAATAATTGAGAGGAGACAAATAGTGTCAACCCAAATGTTTTCAGGCAGGATCATGAAACAAAAGAAAATAAATATCTTTTGATTTATTTACTAAAAGTTCTTTTTTTTTTTTTTTTTTTTTAAACACTTCACACTTTTTTTCTCAATCACACTCACACTCACACACACATTCACACAGTCTTTTCGGCAACTTAGGCCATATAAGACTTTGACGCAGAGGCGTATCGAGGCAGTTGGGGGCCTGGGGCGGCTCTAGAAGAGGGGGCCTTATATTGAATTTTTTTTATGGGGGGCTCATCTTTAAATATACACACAAATATACACAAAAATATTTTTATAATACCGTATATCACTGAAGCCCAAGGGCCCCGGGCCTCCAAAGGGAGATTTCATTAAATTTGCTCTTACTTGAGCCCTGAGGGCCCCGGGGCTTCTCAAAGGGAAATTTTCATTAAATTTTTTTTATAAATATATGGGGGCCATGCCGGCTCGGGGCCTGGGGCGGACCGCCCCCTCGCCCCCCCTCGGTACGCCACTGCTTTGACGATAACCGTTGTAATTAATATATCAATTTGGGGTTCAGGCATTTCTATTTAAGCCATCTGGTATCCAAATGGCTTAAATAAAATCATCGGACTGCCTGGGTCCGAACCCGCGACGTTTGGTATAGGAGGTAGGCACGCTACCTACTACGCCAGACCCGGGGGCTACTAAAAGTTAATAACAAATTAAACCAATAACGGAATAGATGGATAATAAATAAAGACGTTTGATAGTAAATAAATCAATCACCTGGTAGTTTGAGTATTATTTGGCAAGAGAAGAATGATCTGTTGCTGTTCTCTTGAGTCCGGCGTCCACTTGTCTGTGTTTGTGTGTGTGTGTGTGTGTGTGTGTGTGTGTGTGTGTGTGTGTGTGTGTGTGTGTGTGTGTGTGTGTGTGTGTGTGTGTGTGTGTGTGTGTGTGTGTGTGTGTGTGTGTGTGGGGGGGGTTGAGAGAGAGAAGTAAGTGAAGGAAGTGGTCCGAGTCGGCGGCGCCAAGTAGGGGGAGCGAGGGGGATGATAGGGGCGTACGAGGGAGGGAAAGAATCTTTATAAATGCAAAAAGAGGAGGAAGCACCTCCCCCCCCTAGGTTCTATATCGCGCTGTAACTAACTGTTCAAAATGAATAAAGAACGAAGAGTTACGAGGATGATAGTGACGTTTGAAAGTCTCTCTCTATATCAGTGGTTTCCAAACTTTATGTTAACACGCCTCCCTTAAAAATATTTAATCTTATGACGCCTCCCCCCTCCCATTTTATAAAATAATACAAAAATAAAAATTTTTAATGCTAAAAAATATAAATTAATATAAAAATATTTTTTTTTTTAAAATTCTTATTTATATTAAAACTAGCAATCATTTGGAAAATTGGTCCTGGTGGCCAAATTTCGCGCCTCCCCCTTAGACTAGTCCGCGCCTCACAGTTTGGAAAACGCTGGTGTAAGGGTATTTTTGGGCTGGTGGAATTTGTATTAGGAATGAAAGTGAGAAAACGCAACCAGAATGTTTTATATAAAAAATATATTTCAACAGCTTACGTTTCGGCCTTGGTCAAAGCCATCCTCGGATGACCACTAACAGCTCAGAGGATGGCTTTGACCAAAGCCGAAACGTAAGCTGTAAAATATATTTTTAAAGAAAAATTCTGGTTGCGTTTTCTTCTAACTTTCATTCCTGAAGAAAAATATTTTTCTCAAATCTTATTATCACGCCCTAAGGGGGTGCCTAACTTAAATATAAAATTTCAATCTCCTAGCTCAATTCCTCCATGCTTTAAATTGAACCCAACAGACAGAACATGTCGCGTAAACCATTTTTTTGGATTCAGGGGACCTCAAAACTAGGGTCCGACCGAAACAAGATTTTCAGCCGAAACCGAAACCGAAACCGAATATTCGGCCTCAACCTTAGTTTCGGCCGAAACCGTAACCAAACCGAAACTTGTCTTTCCTATAAAAAAAGTTATATTTTTTTTTTTTTGAAATTTTTCCCCTCCGTGAAAATCATTTTACCTTTTTTTAGGGAGACAAAATTTTTCCCTTACCAAGGGCAAATCATTTGATCTTTTTTTTAAGACTCAAGTTTCGGCCGGCCGAAAGTTTCGGCCGGCCGAAAGTTTCGGCCGCCGAAAGTTTCGGCTACTTTTTGGCCGAAACCGAAACTACGGCCGAAACCATGATTTTTGGCCGAAACTGGCCGAAACCGTAACCGAAACCGAATATTCGGTCGGTTCCTACTCAAAACGTGTATATCCATCAAAGTCTCGGCATCGAATTTTTTATATGAATCCAATACTTTCTCTCTATAATATGTATATTAACTTATACATATAGGTAAGAGAAAGTAAAAATTCAAATCCTAATCGAGATTAGTTCTATATACAAAAAGTTGCGGTAACACACCCCAGTAAATTTCTAAGTGGACTAATCATATCTTACTTTTCTAGCTAATGAAAAAAATCCCTACAAAATTCTGCAAGGGATTCGATGGGTTCCTAAGTGTTATTATTATCTGTTTATGAGAGTTTCGAAATCTTCAAAAATTAATTCCGCCCCAGTAATAAGAAATTTTAGAATGACATTAAAATGTTTCTACCCCACTATCCTATTTGCTAAATATTGAATTTAAATTTTAACTGAAACGGAATGTACTTATTTTTTAGTAAAAGTATTAAAAAACATTAATATCTTTGTGCATTATAGGGGATGGGGAATTAACCCCCTGGTTAATGCCTTCATACTCCCCCCCTCCTTTAAGGAAATGCGAGCCTTCACAGCGAAATTACTCTCAAAAAAATTTGAATACATTTATAAAAAAGTAATAATTATTTTAATTTTTATTTTATTTTGAAATTATTTTATTTTAATTTTCAGCCCTTAATCCACCCCTGTGTAAAAGTATATTAAGAAAATTTGATTAACAAAAATATAGGCCATATAGAAAGAATATAATGGTAAATAATGGTGACTTAAGAAAAGATAAGAAAAAATGCCCTCAGGCTTGGTGTAGTTGGTCACCCCCTTCTATACCGAAGGTCAGGGGTTCGGATCCCTGGCAGTCCCACGAAAAGACTGTGTGAATGTGTGTGCGAGTGTGAATGAGAAAAAAAGGTGTTTAAAATAAAAAATAAAAAACTAATTTTTTTTCAATGACACCTACACTCCCCCTCCCCCCTTTCAACAGCTTATATTCTCCATCTACCCTTCGTGAAATACAAAATATTTAATTTCATATTCAAAAAAATCGTTTTTCGAAGTCAAATTATTTGTTTCTCTCTTTTTTTTTTCTAACGATAAAATGCTTAATAATTACCTTTAATAAGACTCTCAAGAGGGTGTGCTGGTTGACGGTGAGGTCAGGGTGGGTTACACTATATTAATTATTCACTTTGATTCACTTTAAACACAAAAAAAAGAGAAGAGCTCAACGCCTGCCTGCTCGGCCACGCGCTCGACTCGACTGAACGAGAGATTCGTTTCTCTCTTTTTTTTAGGAATAAAATAGATGGAAATAACAATTCCCTTTTTTATTAAAAGTAAAAAAATACCTTTTACTCTAATTTAACTATATTTAGAGCTGGAAAATAATGTCAACAAGTGATTTGGAATATTCCAAGGCCTTTCTTAAGTAATCAACCCTTCATCCCCTCTAATCAAAATAATAATCAACGCTATTTTTTGAATGTTTTCTATTTATTTGGCTTCGATTTAGTTAAAATAAATTTAAAAAACATTTTTTTTTTTTTTTTTTTTTTTCAATTTTTTACCCCCTTATCCAATCCTAATAAATAAAATAATTAACAATGCTATAGTCTTCGGCGAGCTTCGCGTCTAGTCAAAAAAAAAATTAAAATCCTGAAAAACTTCCCTGGGTCCGCCTTTGGGTTTTACACAGTATAATTTTCTAAAATGAGCCTGACTTTAGGCCAGTGGTTTTCAAACTTTTTTGTTACTACACCGCCCTTAAAAATATTTAATCGTATGACGCCTCCCCCCCCCCCATAAACACACGCACATTTAATAAAATAATTCAAAAACAAAAATTTTTTAATAAAATTCTAAATTTATATAAAAATATTTTTTTATTTATTCATATTTATTATTTTAATTAAAAACTCCGTCCCAGAATCTTCTAAATTATTTTATAATTTTATTTAAAAAACTAGCAATCATTTGAAAAATTGATCTTGGT